>JAMKCH010008744.1:0-98761 GCA_023653785.1 Ophioderma brevispina
GATTTTCTTCTGGATTCATCACCAATACCTTTAATTTTCTGTATCACCCAGAAATGCCTTAAAAATATCTTGGCAAGCAGAGAAAAATTAGAAGCAATGGAATCCACTAAGGTGTCCTCAATCTCTGTGACAGAAGAGAAAATTAAAGAACAAGAAGGTAACCCTGAAGGTGGCTATGAGTACAGGAAGGCAACAACTTGGTGAAGAAGATATGAAGGAAACAACAGAGAATTTGGGTAATAAAACAGTGTATGGAGGTTGAAACAAATCTGAGCAGAAGAAAAAACAGTTTAAAAAGGCATACAAGTGGTAAGAGAGTTGACACCGAGCAAAGGAAGGTCCCAACTAGACAGGACAAAAATGGTAAATGCTTGACAGAGGAACAGGAAATTCCTGAGCAGGTGGACTGAAACGGTGATAGTTGTAAAATTACAAGAGCAACAGTGATCCCTTCGTTTTAGACTGCCCACAGCAATACCGGAAGAGGAAGAAATCTTTCCATCCTCCGGAGAAGAAGTGCAAGCAACAGTGGAAAAAAACTAAAGAAGGGGAAATCGGCTGAAGTAGACAACGTGCCAGGCCGAGCTTATCCAAGCAGGGGGAGATGCTGCAATAGATGTACTCACTACCAACTGGAGAGTGACCAAATCATGGACCCAGTCCTTAGTAATCCCTTCCAAAGAAAGGAAACTGCAATTGTGCCAGGAACGACATCACCATAGCCTTAATTGTAAGCCCATACGGTAAAGTTATGCTGAGGACTTATACTCAAACAGACTTCAAAGCCGCAGCAGAAAAAATAATTGCTGAAGAACAGGCTGGGTTCAGAACGTAATCTGTACCTATCTTCGTCACTTCAAGAAGGCTTTTGATAGGATAGGGTATGCAGCACTATGGGCCACCATTAGGACATATAACATCAACCCAACTCTGGTACGAACCACTGAACAGCTCTGTAACAGGCTAAGTGGCGATCAGGGGTGCAAACAATGGTTTTGGGGTGTATAATAAATATAATAGGGTGTTTTTGATATTAGAGTGTCTCGGTGCGCATGGATACAGAAGCGAATAGATCTGTAGCCATGGCGCGTATATTCAAGAGTATTATGTTTGATAGAGATTACTTTTGCAGGGGAAGTTCTGAGTTTTGAGTTATGCACAGTAAATTTAACAGAAGCATGATTGATGTGAACTTTTAATAGCAGTGACGATGAAAAACAGTGGCAAAGGACGTGGGCATGGGGCTTAACTGTTGAGTAATTTAAAGCACAACTTACAACCTGTACTGATTATTACACGGCGTAGGCCTTTATTTGCATGATGTAGCATAATTTACAATTTGATGTGGTTTTAGACTATGGTGTTATGATTAATGAAAGCCTGTGGTTTGTCATATAGTATAGCCAATTTAGAATTCGTGCACGACAGTCGTGAATATAGCCTTTGCATAGACTCAGTTTTCAAGTCCCCATAGTTTTTTCTAATATGGAACGTGAGATCACTGCCTATCCCTACCCGTAGACACGGTCGCAAAAAATTATTTCTAAAATAACTGGTTTACAAGCCCAATTTTTGATTTTTGGTCCCAGATCGATTTGTATTAAATAAAAAAGCCGCACTCAGTCAAGCGAGAAAGAAATGTTTCAATGTCAAAAAACAATGTTGTCATGTCCGTCGCGCGAGGGACTCCACAGTTGCCAAAAATTTTGAACCCTCAAAAAATCATTGATCTTCAAGATCTTATAAATGCGGAACTAACTACTATATGAACAGAAAAGAGGTAAGTTTAATACGTACCTATCCACATCAACCAGAAACTTACTGATATTTTTTATGTTTTGGGGTGGAACTCTCTGCCTTTGCCTATAGGCACCCTAAGATTTCTGAGTTTTGACCTGACAATTTGAAAAATAAAAGAAGCTATAATACTCTCACATCAGTCTTTAACAGTGTCATTTCCAAACAAACCATTAAAGCACAGCTGAAATTCATCCCCTGACATCTGATGTAAACAGTTTGAGGGTGTCAAATTCGGCACCCAATGTTATTGCATGCAAAGGTAAGTTTTGGGCCTCCAAATCACACATCCCCAGACTCTTAGGAATAAGCGATTTAACAAAATCATTAACAGTTGCTATATTGATCAGGACATGGATCGAGTTAGAAGCATGCGGTGCCATGCCAGTCTTGCGTTGAGTGACCAGTCACATGCGGATGGTGTCACCGGCAGTATATATCATTGATTTTAATGTTTTCAAATTCATGCGTGACATAACACTGCTACTATTACTGTTTCCTGGCTAATAACTAAGGAGCATTATTTTGCATTGAATTTGAATTTGACATTTTGAAAACATGTGAATATAGCTTACCCACCCCAGCTGGTTACGTAACGTCCATTGACAGTACCACACTATACTTGCCTGCTTGAAAATAGTCTTTACTACGCGTTCAAATGCATTGAAACTAGTCTTTAACCACATGTAATAGTCTCACATCTTGATCGATTACGATGTGACAACGGAGATAACCGAAATGCTTGCTGCTTTGCGTATTGTAGTTATAACGGTAATAACGATATGAAACGTTTGGTGTCACTGTCAGGTACCAGTGTCACGTGTGCCAGGTTAATCAGTCTCAGTTTGCTCTTCGGGGGCGGACCCGATATATATAAATCCGACTATGGTTAAATCAAGTCTGTACATGACCCTCTGCCCAAAGTGCTATTTATTTTTTCCAAAAGACAACGTTTATTATGTCTAACCGTACAAATTACCTTGTCCACTACTGATTCAAAAACCGACGTACGATGACGATATCGATGTTTTTTTCCAATGTAGGGATACGTACGTCATTTTTAAATGAAGTGCGGTTTCCCCCCGAAGCAACATAATAAACCAATCAATGCCGTTACGTCATCAATCTTAGTTTTTTTTCCAAAATTGGCTGTTATTCCCTAATAATTCCTATATTTCCTGTATTTTTTAAAATAAGTAAAAATATTAATAATTAATATTCAATGTCCCCGCTGCAAATGTGAAAAAGATGGGTCCATAAGTCCACAAACTGAAGACATACTCCAGCCGGCTGAATACCCTTACCGTGGACTGTATGGCAGACGGATCCCCGTTTTTAGTTTTAGCAGGCTTTAACAGCCACGTTGCGCGCCCGGCTGCGGGGTTTAAGCTTCCAGAATAGTAAAAGCAGGGGTACGCACGTCGGAGTTTTTGGCCCGAATTCATGTCCGACCAGTCCTTATTAATCTCATAAGCCACTATTTCAATATTTTTCTACTTTCAATCCACAACTCTGATGTTTTTTATGATTCCATCTCCAACTCTAAAATACCACAAATAAAATCATAAACTAAACGTTTTTGTTCCTGGAGTTGGATTCGAACCCACGAACACTTTAGATACAGAAGACAGCGCCCCCGACAACAAGCCACGCAATCCGAGCCGCAGGAATTCGTTCTTTTGTAATCTTCATATAAACATTAACGAATCAAGCGCAACATATAAGAATAGCGCCTCCTATGAGACGAGTTGAAAATACCACCTGCCTCCTGGAGCATGATTCGGCCAATCTCCAAATCTCAGGGGCACAAATAGTTAATTGCGTGGTTAACAACCAACACATTTGACTGTTTCACATAACTCTTTACACATTTATTGGCGCTAGAAATTTCGAATAGTGGTCCACCTTGAATACAACAATAATCCTATTTCAATAAGAGTTCTGCATGAATAAGACTGTTTATGCCGATAACACGCAATATTTAACTCTTCTTGTGCGCTGCTTTTCTGAGTCTGGTATCCGCCATTGACAGGCTCACCCAGTGCAGTTCTCTACAATTGAAGCATTTGGTGAGTGGTTTTAAACATCAGTTGGACGGAGACGAGATGCTTGTTTCCTCCCACACTATTCACATATTCTTGAAGAGATAATGGAGCTGATTGCACTGGAAGACAGGAAGGGAGTGTCACATTGGGGAAAAAGAATCACCAACCTACGTTTTGGGGGACCGACGACATTGATGGTCTAGTCGGGAGTGAATAAGAGTTTTAGCTCCCTGGGACACGGGCTGGGCAGACTCTAGTTTTTGCAAGGAACCACACTGTAAAACACTCCTTGAAGCCGGTTTTGAGACGCAACTCTAGAAAGACAGAAGTCGCAAGACATCTCAACACATGACATGTCCTGTGCAAGATATCTCGAAATGGAAGAACGTTCTATTGAAGCCGGTTCACACTTTTTGAGTTTAGTGTTCCCCTTTACAGACTTGCTGGAATATGTGTCAAAGGTGGCAACTTACAGATTTTCAAATACCAGTGTCCTAAAAATTGCAACCCTGAATATTTGTACTGATTTAAGCATAAGCAAATTCACAAATCATACCCACCTTTTGTTTCACCTTTTTAGACATTTCTTTAAGCCAAAATATGGGTAAGTTTTTTGCAAGCCTTATCTTTATGAAACACTACATATGACTCGATATATGGAGTCTCGAAATCTCCCTCGTTGGCACCTTTAATTGTTGTATTCTTAAGCCAATTTTTAAGACATGCCCATTTGCAAAACATGTCCTCTAACACTGTCCAGGGTCAACGATTTTTACAGCGTAATCACATTCCTGCAAATCTCCAATATTTTAACCACCAAAACAAATACAAACAATAAATTTGGAAATATAACAGAAAGGCCTTTTTAATTGAATGCTAGTTATTGGAGGACGACAAAGCTCAAAACTCCTGTACGCAAAGGCCACTGGTGTCATTTTGAAGTTCTTTGTCAATTCTTACTCTTCGAAATAGGACACTTTCATATGTTTTGTATTTTCCATCCTCAGGGCTAAGATTTGAATCTTGGGACGGATACCTCTGCAGTGGTGTGTCTCTTTCTGGTTTGAACCTTCGCTCGCCAAAGCTTACTGATTGAAATTACTATTGGTTACAACTTTCAATTGTGCAATTATAATGTTATTTTTTTCGTCCGTTATTCGTCTTTGATTTTGGTGATTAAATATTTAATATTTAAGTGTATCTAACATTCATTGATTGTGTTAACAAGGTGTAATTGTTATATATATAAAAAATGTGGAATTCCGGTTCCCCTCTTGGGCTGTTTTAGTGTATATTCAAATTTTTGTAGTAGTACTATTAGTAGATTTCAAAATAAGTAGACCTCATTAAAAGTTTTATGTCTGTCCATAGTCACCGTGAGAGGTAAGAGAATGATTTTAATAATTACTAAAAAATTAAAAAAAAAATTTATGATATTCATAAAATAATAGTAATGTAGCTTTTTAAATAAATGTGACCTAAAATACATTATTTCACATCTGAGATAGATGGATGTTTCAGTTCAGTATCGAATGACAACAAAGCATTTATTTCATTAAAATTGTTTATTTGATCACTTTGACACTGCAAAAGTACCATTCGTTATCAGACAGCATGGATAATAATGTATTCTGTATCCGCTGCACACCTAACACAACTAATTTTTATTTGGGTCATCAAAAAAATGACCGACCTTGTATTACGAGATTGGCGCAAAGATTTGACATCCTGGCCACATAGCATGCCGATCCTTCAATCATTACCAGATATTTATATAAAGATTACATCAGTTTTTCCAGAAGCCGATTCTGTACAGGAACTTTGTACGCATGGTCACAATCTGTTTTGTAATGGGCAACAAAGGCCTAGTCTCTGCATGGCTGGTGATTGAACCCCATTCAATATCATACCGTCCGATTAATGCACGTACTTTGAAATCTACTATAGTACACTTATACTATTCATCTGGTAATAAGAGTTATGATATTATTTCCATGGGAGAGGGGCATAACGAAAAAAATACTCACAGAATAGCAAAACCGTCTAAAAATATTTTCAAAAAAACATGTCCTATTATAATCAATATACTTGTGACAACATTTTACATTTGCCAGATATTCCCAATAGCATGCGACTTTCCTTTAAGATGATGCTTAAATCACTGCTTTACCGTGTGAGCTCCGTAACTCGTACAATATCTAGACTAGTGTGTCGATGGCCTGTAAAAGAAAACATACATTGGCCCCAATACCTCTCTTCTGGCAATAATTTAATGATGCTAGACCTTAACCTCATTGGTATATCATTTTAGTCCTCTTTTTAAACAATGACCCAAATGAGTTCAATCGAATCTGGAATGGATCAGCTCATGACAATCATACAGCTCAGTGCAGTCTCTTAGCCTCGTTTTGTCAGGATACTCAGTTGCACATAACTAATATGGACTAATCTTAGTTTATAAGCGATGAACGGCTTTTCTTCTAATGTAACTCGTTACCGTGAAACCACAGAATTATATTCCTGGTCTGAGAGTCCACGAACTGATAGTGAAAACGAATAATAGCCGGAGGTCCTTAAATATAACCCAAGTGACCCTTACAAAAACAATCCATATATCTAATGGGAATGTCAACATACTATTAGTATGGAGTGGATGCTTCGTGTCCCTGAGCTTTCATACCATTGGAAACAAAACAATTCCAACAAACAAAACGAAAATAAAATCACAAAGTAACCCCAATAAAAGAAGAGCGCCAACAAAACCAAACACAAACAACCATTGTGACTTTCACAAACACTTCTTTTATGTGCCTTTTAAGTATAAAGTCAATTTGTGGTGTCTGTTCCATATTCTATGTTTCTGCTTGTGTGAATTTTGTAACCACTAAAATGGCATCTATACACCTCACCAACGCCCCAACACCTCAGAATAGTGATTATTAAGATTAAATAAAACAAAATAAACTATTCCAAACAACAATAACCAAAAACAATGAAAATACACTAACAAACACAACGAATGATAGAACATTTAAATCATGTCATCCAGTTAATTATGGCACACCACACACGCACGCGCGCAAGCAACACACACATACACCTCACACACACACAACACCTACACACACACACACACAGACTCACGCCTTTATTTTTGTATCTGAATAACCATTTCCAGAGCCACTTGACTCAAGGAAAGATAAATGAATCCTAATATACATGGCAACACACTGATGTGTCACATGGCAGCTATTGCACTTAAAAAACTTGCATTAACATGACGATTTAGTTTTTATCACATTCCTCCCGCACCACACACCATTGTTTTAATGTTTTTTTACTCAAGTTATTTGATTGCTTTTGGTTTAAAAACATATGTTTTCTGGAGAAAAATTAAATTCAATATCCTATTACGCTTGCTTCGCAGAGAGTAAATAGTAGGCAGATTTTTAAACGCAAGAAGATTCCAATGAACTGCTTCTCATTCAAATAATTATTCTTTGGCGAGTATGTTCACTCTTAGTTTTGTTTTTCACTCGAGGCATTCTATTTTTGAAATTGATTCAACTTGCATTAAAGAAAATACTACCGTTTTCTCTCCTGTTCCTAAATCCATTTTAGCTCATACAGGTCGACACCTCTCACATATGACAAACGTGTACACAGGAGCACAATTTGTTTATACCAACGTGAAACCTCCTCCCCTGAAGCGAAGGACAGTCCCTTTGCTTGGTTTTCTTCCTCTTTTCTGACAGTTAAACCCCACCCCTATCTTCTAAATGTCTTGAGCCTCCTAATCACGTCTTGTATATGAGACCCTTATTAACACTTTTCACGCGCATGGTGACTGATGTTGCAAAATAAAAATAATTTTAATTAAGAAGTCTGTATTTGCCAGTGTTTGCGTTAGATCTTTTAAAATACATGCCTTTTTGATTTTTTTAAGTTACAAGTAAAAAGGATGTTCAACTGACAGTATAGACTGGAAATGGACACTTTTTTAGTACTTGTTATAGATGTTAAGCGCATACTGTTCTTTGTTTCAGTTTAAAGTATAAGCGACAGAATCTTCTATAGTCTTATCTCACTTCCTGTACACTAAGGAAATTGCTTGTCATTGTAGTGTTTGGTCATTTGGGAAGTCAACTTACATTTTTAAGGATAAAATTCAAGATTTTAAAAAAAGAAAAAACCTAAAAAATTCAAATTTTGAATATTTTTCTGTAGCGAATTAACTATTTGGACACATCCCGCTAACAGGCGTCAAGACAGGCGAAGAAAGAGCTGGGACTAGCGACTATCAGCAGGAGCGTTACGTTTCCGTTACTGTAACTCGATTGAAGAGGCTTTGCAATGTGAATGCTCGGGCAATTCGGCGATGGGCTATACACGCTGACTCCGAAAATGCAGTAATGGCATGAAGAATGTTAGCAGAGAATAGAGAAGATGAAAAGAGGAAAAAGAAGCCCCCGAATGAACGAAAGTGGGGTAGGTGATTCACATTCTAGGTCAGGTCTGGAGAGATTTACAATAAGGCCTTGGCGGAATTCAGACATGTTTTATCAACACTGGTAAATGGTATGGGAGCCGTTGAATAAAACCGAGCTTGGCTAACGCGGTTAACATTACGATATAACGACATGTCCCTAGCAATTATTGATTAATTTTTGAAGAGTGAGATTTTAGGTGATGTGAGGGGAAAAAAAGTGAAAAGAGATTGTATTACGAATATTTCAGTGGAATAATATGGACACTGTTACACTAGCTCGCTTATGAAAACAGCGCCGCGGGCTATCTCTGAAGTATAAGGGATACTCTAAACTATTTCGCTAACCGGTTTAATTAACATTGTTATGACATATCAAACCATTAATTGCTCGATATGTTGTATTGTTGATCTTCTCAAAATATTTTTGGCCTGTACAATGGTGAATTTACATGATGGATGTTTTTAATTTTGAACAAAATGACTCATTTATGCACAATATTGCGTGCTTCTTATTTTATAAATTGGCAAAATAAAGAACGGCAGAAAAATTAAGGTTCATTTCCTACACAAAACTCATAAAAAGTTATCATTCACGCAATGGTTATGCCCATAAATTGGTTTACACATTTCAAGTGGCTAGAGGTTCCTTCCTCAATATATAATTTGTCGCATTAAAAATCTCTTACTATATTTTTAATTAATTTCGTTAAAAAAGATATTAAACAGTTTTGGTACATTTCTGATCAAATTTTCTATACAAATTTGTACTTGTCAAAATCACATTACTCTTCTGAAGATTTTGTGATTTGAATTACGATTCCATAAACGACCGTTGTTTCAGACGGTTTTCTTGGTCTTCGTATCCAACATTTACCTTCCTGCAGGGTAGGGTTTTTGGCAAAAAAACATTTTTGGGCTAGATATTCAATTGAGAGGGTCGCAAATCTTAAAATAAAAAATACATAAGAAAGGTTATTCATATGTGTGTGTAGGGGTGTATGTGTGGTGTGTGTGTGTGAGGGTGTGTGGGGTGGATTTCAATCGGCAAGGAGGAGGGAGATTGAAACCATTTTATGAAGCGCTTTACTGACGAACAAAAGTAATGCAGTTTGGATTTCCTAAAAGGTTGGTGACCCGATCGCAGCCTCGTCCTCCACTTTATTCTATCGAAAATATTTCCACATGTGGTTGACCATGTTAATTAACACACACACTGTCCTGTGGCCCAACATATTACACATTTTTTTTTGCTTCTACTATCCAGACTGTTGGGCCGATTGAACTAAAAATTGGCCAATCAGATGTTTTTGGTGATGTGTTTCCACGTGAAAGAGAAAGAAACATGAAAAATTGGACCATGATCGGGTCACCAACCTTTATCACTTCTGATATTCTCTTCATACCGTTTATGTCCCCTTAAAATGGCTAGATTTTAAATGCTGAAACCATTTTTTTCCAATAGTAAATTCAAATAAATTTACATTTATTCATATCAGGAAGTCACCTCTAAAAGCCACTTTGTATCGTCCAAACAGCTAAGGGATAATTTTATTCAAAAACAGACCTGCGGGTTATAAGAAGAGCTCGGCCTGTGGGGAATTTTAACTCACTCGGCGCGAAAATCATATTAATTTTAGGACCTCGATCGATCGTTAGCTGCAGAACGCAATGGTCGTTTTCGCCTCGAGAAATTGTACGGACGCACTATACATCAAATTGCCGCACAAAATTTTATCGAATGATTACGATCATGTTTGGTGATAGTAACCTTTATCTTCTTGGGAATGATATCCATCAGTAATTAAAAAAAATGTGATATGGATCAAATAAGAAAGACAAAACAATTATCGGTGGAATATATCATAATTATTATTATAATATTGTAAGTTTTAAATTGTACTGTTTGAACGGGATTCAGATGCCTCAAACTGAACAGACATCCATTCTGTCTTCTTCCAGACTGTCGATAAGGTATTATCTTCTATGCGATGGTATTATACAAGAAGTTAGCCCGAAGCCTTAATCTCAAAACTAACGTGCGATATATGTTTTCAGATATCACTCGCCATTCGTTTATTTTATTTCAGGCCTATATTTATATGGCAGCTTCTTTTGACTCGACTTAACATAACGATAGCAAGAGTAGTAATACAATGAGAATCGCTGCAGTAATGAAAATACTACTAAATTAATAATAATGGTGATGATGATAATTAAGAAATGATTAAAACAACTTTATTATTCATTACCATCGTCTTTTACCACCTCAGCCGCCGCCGCCGTCGTCGTCGTCGTCGTCATCATCATCGTCATCATCGTCATCATCATCATCAGCAGCAGCAGCAGCATCGTCAGCATCAGCATCATCATCACCATCATCGTCGTCGCCGTCGTCATCAAATAACAACAAGGGTCCCTAACTCAAGAGACCAAAATCAATTGAAATTGGTTATATATAGCTATCAGAAATTTTTCATGATCATGTTGACATAATTCTCTTGAACAAACGCCTCAAGTTACTACTAAGTTATGCAAACGGATCGAAACAACCATATAAACAGTGTATCTCGCAGCCTATATTTTTTAATGAGTAAAACAAGTTTTCAAAAACGTTTGTTTAAACTATGCTTTAAAACTGGTTAACAGTCGATAAGTAGTGTTTTCGGTTTGACAAACTTAGTTTATCAAAATACAAGATTTATCAGTCGATAAACATTTTTCGAAAAAAAACACAAAGTTTATCAATTAAAAAATACAAGATCTTGATTTTGCAGATAACATAGCTCTCCTTGCAAGTTGCAACAGAAAAGCAGAATGCCTGTTACAGAGTGTTGAGGCTACATCCAATGAGGTTGATCTACATTTTAATGAAGGAAAAACCAAAACACTCCTCATCAACATTGCAACATCTCCAACACATCAAGTGTGAAGACCATCAAAGGATTTGATCTAAAAAGTGTCCTCGAATTTAAATACTTGATGTCCAGCGTCACTTAAAGACTTTAGATGTAGAAAAGAACACGCCTCCTCCGCCTGCAATCTATTGCACAAGATCTGAAAGTCTGGACTTGCTGGAACAACCAAAATCAACTTCTTCGAAGCCTGTGTCGAAAGCATTTTAGTTCAGAGACTTGGATCATCCATATATCGAAGACCGAATAAATAGATACTACAATGTCAACAGGAATCGCCACGCACCGGAAGTGGGTATTCTCTGCCAGCCAAAAAGTCGGACATGCGCAGCAAGAATTGCAAAAGGGCCTATTATACCAAACAGGTGTCCAAGCAGGAAAATCGTGTTACCGCTGCTGTAAGAAAACGCTTTTCTGCCTGCTTGCCAAAAACCATAGGTAACACATTTCATGTAAAATTGTATATTTGACCAGTGTAAATCACTAACAATGTGGGTGTGAATGGAAAATTGAAGATGTGGGTATGCGTGGGCTTGAGAGCGAGGTTCAGAGATTGCGACCCGAGGCTTTTAAAAGTCTGTTATTTTAACGAATTTCATTTTTTTTCGCAAACATTGTAAAAGAAACATTTTCTATAATCAATGAGAATTACAAACCTGTATTCTTTCTGTGCCTTCTGAAAAATTAAAAAGCCATAAATGGTTTGACCTTGACACTACATAATAAAATTTATGACCGCTACCTGTTGGCCCAATTTTTAAAACGTTTGTCTCAGAAGAAACTGAAAAAAAGAACACACTTTTTAATTAAAAAAGGCATACTAATGTGGTCACCCCACCCATTTTGGGTCACTTTTAATTTTTCCCCTTTTTAAACGCCAAAAAGACTAAAAGTGTCAACCTAATCATATACAAGAAATGCGACAAAATGCGATTTTAAAAGCTATGCCCGCTGTCTTCTTAGACTATTTTCTTCTTTTTTTTTTTGCCTTGATAATGTAACGGATTTCTTCTCCCTGAAAGGCTAACCTCAGAGATCTCGAAACTCGAAATATGTGGTGTTGTGTGTGCGCGCCGCGAGTGTGTGTGTATGTGCTTGTGTGTGTGTGTGTTTGCGTGCGTGTGTATGTTGTATTAAAATATTCACTAAAATATCCAGAATATGCACCTACGCGGCAAAAAATTGAGATGATCTCTTTTTCGTTTTGATGAAGTAACTTTCATGTTAAATTTATAATTCCGATACCAGAAAATGTGATTATGAAGGACATCCAGTTTTCAGCTTATTTTATTTCACATCGTGTGTCAAGCCTTATGTAGGCCTATTTTGAAAAAAAATAATGAAATGAGAATGCCATCCTAGCGAATCGCTGATTGCAATACACTGTGTTCTTTTGACCTTTTGCTGCTATACGCTTGGGTTTAAGAGCGAGGGTGCGGGAGGGAGGAGGGGAGGGGAGGGAAGGGGAGGGAACTGCTGCCACGATTCGTTATGGAGTTGGGTCATGGATACGGGAGTGTAGTGAGAGAGATAGATAGTTATACAGCGGGAGAGATTGGTGATTGAGAACGGAAAGCATCCTCGACGGGGGTCACCCTGTACGTCAATTCTCGTAAAATCAGCTTTCGCATCTCTGTTGCGACTCCCAACACAGTGGCGCATCAACATCTGTGAAGTGCTCCCGTAAATTTACGTATTCTTCAAAGAGAATAATCACTACAGTCATATTGGTTTTTTTTTCATTAATTTTCAATCCCCCCATCAATTATTTATTAACCATATTTTTTTTATTTTTTTTATTTTTTTTATATTTTCTATTATATATTCTATTACCCCCCTCTGCTGCCCATTATGAAAATGCAGCATTCTGATTTGGTCAGTTTACGGCCCATTATTCTGCAATAATGTGTCGTGAATGCCGTTTCTTCATTAAATCACGCTGCCTTTAGGTAATAGAATATACATAAAGGGTTGGCAGCAATATATAGGGCTCATAATGTATCCTCAGGCTGGAAAAACTTAAAATACTGGGCTCGGCTGCGCTCGCCCATTTTATTTAGTCTTTCGACCTCGGACACATTAGTCCGCCCATAACTATACTGCATCACCCTTTATTTCTAAATAATACATCCTACATTTGAATCAGTTTAACTGTACTAAGACGAACCGGTGCGGATATGATATGCTAGGCCCAGAATGGACAACCCGATAGTGCTTATAGTTATTACTGCCCTGTGATCGCATAAGGACAATTACAATAATTACAAAATTACAATAATGACACTCAAGTAAGGGATGATGTAAAATTTACATAGGTAGATATACATAACCAGAAAACAAACAATATATCTAAGCTGAACAAACACTAACGGGAATACAGGATACAGGAATTGGACAGAAAGACAGACTTTTCAACATATCTTGCTGAGGTATGTAATACTATTGCATAATGAGGGAGCAGAGGTTGAAGAGGTTGCGGGTGAAGAAAGAAGTAAGGAGAAGAGAAAGAATGAGAGGAGAATGAAGTGAGGAGAGAAATAAGGACACGGGAGTAATTTAATAAGAATTGTACTGGTTGATGAAATGTTTTTTCAGTTGAGCTTTGAAAGTATTTTTGTTTGTAATTGTTGTGATGGATTCTGGGAGATCATTCCAAAGTTTTGCGCCGTGATACTGAATTAAGTGCTTTTCAGAGGTAGATTTTGGGAGGGGAAGATGAAGTTTGTCAGCTTGTCTGGTGTTATAGCTGTGGATTTGTCTGTTTGGGTAAAGGAATTGCTGCAAGTTCGGAGCTAAATGATTGTTGTGATAGTCAAACATGAAGAGCGCTGTTTGAAGTTGGTGAGGTGCTCTAATTTAAGTGTTTTCAGTGAGTGTTTAAAAATAATTTCTCCTGGACATTTAATCGGATCATGTGTACATCAGAAAACCAAAACAACAAATAAATTGATACCTACAGCAAGCTAAAAGACGTGCGAATTCATGTTTCTATTTTACACCCATCCCCCGTGCTCGGTGCACACACACGCAATATCGAACTTAATTAGTTATCATTCCGCTATTCTCTAATCCCCTGTATTTTAGTGGTAAGAACGCCTTACTAGTTTCCAGAATCAGGTCGTCGGCTCGAATCCGATCTGGTAGCACATAGTTTTTAAAATGTTTTTGTGTATCGATCACTTTTTTGTGTATCGATCACTCCGAGGAAAGATTATAAATAAAATCAACCCGGGTTTTTTTGCACATTTGGAATAAACCAATGTATTATAGATCACACCTGAAGTGAACAAGTCGAATACGCCGTCTTTATGTAATAATATGATGATTATGTATTGAACTCAGGTTTAAGAGGAGATTTTGTAGTCTGAGAGAGAGATTGACATAGTAAGTGCACGTAGTAGTTCACCAAATTACAGTTTGGAAATCCCCAATGCCCAAATCGAGCGATAGTGTCCTACCCCCTGAGAAGCTTGTTTAACTGACATGGATGGCGCTATACAATAAGCTATCCCATTGGCCAGACGATGGCAGAGAAGCCTTGTTCAATATAGCAACTCACCAAAATATGAAAAGAGCAGCAATACGGAATACAAACACAAACCATTGGGTGATTTTGGGGTAGACGTTTCATATAATATAGAAGTCCCATTGATGCAAATGAGGTATTACAATTGATTCCGTCATGCGCTGTATGGCGTTGGCAGTAGTGCTTGCCCGGAATGAATGGCAATACCTCATTTGCATCAGTGGGACTTCTATATTATATGAAACGTCTACCGCTTTTTGTGGGTCGGTCATGGGTGTTTCCATTACCCACATACGACCTTATCCTCGTCCGGTATCGTACAAAAAAGAAATCAGAATAACCCTTCGGCGAGTGATTCTCCAGCTTCCAGCTTGCTCCAACAGATTTGGAATAAGAAAATATTCCTGGACAACATTATAAAAAACTTCAAGAATTTCGCTTTTACGTCGTTTAAACCAAGGGAGAGTATAAAATTGGGATTTCTGAATCCTAAATTTTAACATCGCCATGATTGAGATTACACCTAATTGCGAAACCTTTCTGGTATCGTACTATAAGCAATATTTCATAATTCCGATAAACAGTTTAACCGAACGCGCGTTTTAGCCTGTCATTCGAAATCACTTCTCCTATGACAAGATTTTCATAGACAGGTTTATAGTACGATTAACGTGGATTCGTAGGACTTAGAGGGGCAAACACTAAATCCTCCACTCAGGCGGGGGGGGCGGCCAAGATAAGCGTCGGTTTTGCCGTTCCCATAGGTTTAGCACGTTAATCACTAAAACTTGACAAATATTAAAGTCGAAACTATGGTTGATATCAATATTTTTCCACTAAAAATCCGTTGGAGTTGAAGAATCAACTCCAGTCCAAGTATTTTTTTGGTATGAATAACGGGACAAACGGGATCCATTTTGAGCGAGGCTCGCTTGACCTCATGTTCAATCGCAGGGTTACCGTTATTAAATTTATAGCTGCGGACAAGGTACCAGGCCGGTACCAGTAGCCCAGGGTAGCCATGCACCACCGTGGAATGATTCGTTGAACATGCATGTAGCAATCCTCTCATGTGCGATCTTCTAAAAACGATTTGATGTAGTTTTGCAGCACAATTATGCCCCACCGTCTTAAGCAAGGCAATTTAAACGGTCGCGGCTCCGTACGGGATTCCCATCGCCACTCACTGATCTATTTATAAAAGCAAAGTGAATTACAAATGACGGTCACTGTTCAGGCTCGTACAATGACTCGTGCGGCAGTTTTGCGCTATGAATGAGCTGGCCGCCACCGCCTGACTCCACTTTTGGTAGTCGTAAAATAACAACATCGGTGTGAGATATTTTGCATTCCTTTGCCAACCGGTTTCCAGTGAGGGTGGAATATTATAATAAAGTGAAAGATTACCGGTGTGAGAATCATAGTCCTGCAAGGTATCATAGTCCCTGGCTCATAACGCAACGGAATAAAGCGTGAAAAACTAATGTTGCGTGAAGAGTCACTGAATCGATTGCCCTATTGTTTCACCAGTGTTCCTGACTTTGAGCCCGGAGGACTATATCTCCTGCCACACCGGCCTGGTCGAAAACGGTTATGAGGCGTACATGCAGGGGGTATGACTGCCAACCTAACGCAACAGCAAATTCAAAACTGCATCAACTTCCCGGTTGCTAAGTCCTGTTTCAAATACCTTACGGTAGTAGGCGCTCTTACGCATTCGGAACGGTTGCACCCAGACTTGACAAGACTAGGCCTGGTCACTAATATTTAAATCTAAATGAACCGTTATTGGAAATTTCACTGTTTTGTATCGAGGTTAATCCACTACCCTCGACGGATTTTGACATTATAATTTTTTACTTAAATTAATTCATGATATTACTAAGATCTTTTACAAGTTTAAGAGATGAATTTGTCATGTCACTGGACCGAGACTGCCATAGCAATGCACGATCATTCCATAAATTACCGTTTGGGAAATCCTCCAATGCCCAAATCGAGCAGATCGTGTCCTAACCCCACCCCCCCCCCCCCCCCCGCGTACATGCCGGCTCAAATTTTGATGGCGCTGTTTCATATGCCATTTTCTAAAAGTATATTTGTATAAAAAATGCAACTTCATTTGAGTCAGTTGTGATCTTAGGGAAGTCGAATCAAAACATTAAACGGGGCGTAACAGGAGTCACTTGTCAGCTGGGGCAAAGCGGTTTTGAGGCAGATTTTCCAGGTTGGAAGTGAAAATTCCTGGTGCAGCCAGCAAAAAGACTGCTTCGGGCTGATTGTCAAGCTTTTTTTTTATCCCGGTAAAGCTCTCTGAGGGGGGAATCCCTCCTGCCTCCCCCGCCTGTTACGCTACGGATTCAAAATATTGTCACACGGGGTAATCAAATCAGAGGGCGCGATGTGATATTTTACGCGATTTTAATGAGCGTTTGATTTAGTGGTGTGCGCCCTTAGAGTCGGAATTTCACTAATATTTTTGGATATTGTATATTTAACAAACAGGGTTACAATATGCAACGGGGCCCCGTAGCACGGATGTAAAACATGCAACGAGATACAAAACAGTAAATAAGCAAACAACATCCAAGAATTATTTGGGTAAACGGTTTTATTTTTATTACAGATTAATACCCAGAATACAACTTGTGTAAGACTGTATATTACAAAGCGTTTCGCATATTACATTGTGCATTTTTACAAAATTAGTTTATCGTATTAATTGTAAATAAACTAAACAATTATTGTGAAACTATATATACTCCTAAACATCACTTTCATGTCACTCTCGAGTTTTCCTGACAAATGGAATGTATTGCCTTTCACGTGATCGATACCCTAAAATAATACGCGAGATCTGTTCTGTGCGTGGAATACATATTGTTTTGTTCATCGATCGAGAGAAAACCAACATTTCCCACCTAGCCTTACACGTTTCGCGTAAGAATTCAAAAGTGTCCTATGATACAATATTACATGGTTAGAGGAGAACAAGGACACCTCGGCTACACGGGACCTATCACCCCTCGGTGAGGGGTGAAGGCCACTAGCCCGTACAGTGTAGAAGTAATTATAGTCCGCCGTACTCACATTCCGGCTACAACGGTAAGGATAGGGCGCTCGATTCAGTTGACTCTTCATGCAACATGCTTTATTCCGTTGTCCGTCTATGGAGCCCGACTGTTTCTCCCGGCGGAATATAAATTACTTTCACACCGGGGGGGGTCCAGTTTGTGTGTGTGTTTGTGTTGTGTGTGTGGTGTGTGTGTTTGTGTTGTGTGTGTGTGTGTGTGGGCTGTGTGTGGTGTGTGTGGTGTGTTTTGTGTGTGTTTGTGTGTTTTGGTGTGTGTTTTACAAGTTCCATCATGTTTTCAATGAGCATGTCCGGGGTTTTTTTTTTGGTTTGGGTCTTCAATATATTTATCATACCCACGCCATTGACAGTGTTCTCCATCTAAATCGGATAAATATTTCTCTGCGTTCGAGAGGCATCCTAATTAAATTTCATTTAATTTTGGCGCGCTGCCGAATGTTCAGCGATATATGAAAGCGACAAATAATGGAATCCACACCTGTTTAATAATTTTGTACAACGTATTCCCAATATCAAATCTGTTTGGAATTACGTTATTGCTTAAGAAACCGTTAATCTAACTCATTCTATCCCATCATATGTGTTATTATCAAGTTTTTAATTATGAAAATGCTTCTTATTTTACATAAATGTCACGAACTACTTTTCGTGTACACACAGTGGTATAAAAAAAACTTTTTTTTATCTACGATGTTACTAAAAACAGTACCAGGTTGTTCAATTACGTTTTCGTACTCTCTTATAAGTGTTATAAGATAAAATAACAAATAATACGGTTTTGTTGTACTCCACTGTAAGAAAAAAATGTCATACAAGAACAAGAACAGTCGTTCATACCTATCATTCACCATTATGCAGTAGGATTTTTTTGATCGAAAATTTTTTCACAGTGTGGTATGCTAATAATGACATAGTTCGGTATTAAGAAAAAGAACGACATCTACTCAACAAAATGTCGATGTCTTTGAGCCTGATCGGTTTTAAGAGTTAGCAACTTTTTGTGAAAAAATAAATAAATCGGCTTTCTATTGACCTTGGTCAAATATTTGTGAATAGATCCTCCAGTTTGTAGAACAATGGTAAAAAATCAGGGCAGATCCAATCGAGCCGTAGGTCGTAGGGGTGCAGAATACAGCTCAGGGATCCGGCCATATTGTTATACCAAAACCAATGTTGAAAACTGTGTTTACTTTTAATCAATCATGCCTTGTGCTTGTTACCATTTCATGCGTTGCTGTCCGTCCACCACAGAAGAAAAAATCTCTTCTCTAGGGAAGATGGGAAAAGAAAAAACCTACTGAGGCATCTCACCAACATCTAATCATTACCCAACAGGCATAACTCTGACCAGAAATTAATTCACCTTATTATAGTTTTACCATGAAAGTGTGTCACAGACGGACACAAATTTGTGAAGGACGGACATTTCAAGACACAGCCGTGGATGTCCGTGCGTGACAGTGAAAAATGTTCGTCTGTGACACTTTTGTTTCGGGCAATTTCTCAATAATACAAATGTTGTGGAAATCTTTCTATCTGGTAAATAAGTCAACTAACCAAGCTACCTGATATGCTGATTTGTCTAATTGGGATGCGACAGCTAGAAATTGCCAAAGAGTATAAGAAAAAATTTAAAAAAATTATCTCGTCTGTCCGCAAACATATTGTTGGTTCTAGTTTTAGTAACACACCACGGTAACTAAGATTCATAAGGTTTTGTTTGAGTCGATGATATTCTTCAATATAAAACACGAAAATGTCATGTAATGCAAGTATTTTAATAGCCTTTTTTTCTATCATAGACTTATATATAGTGTGGAAATTGTCCGCTCGTGACAAATCGACCAGGCTCATTTATATTTCTTATTCACAATTTTCTATAGCTTATGTTGTTGTTTTATTGATCAAAATACAATCAAGTAGAAGATGTAGTATCTTGCTACGGTATTCGAGATGGCCACTCTTGAGCCGGTGTAAAAGGAGATATGGTCCGGCAGAAACCATAGTCCGGGCTCCATAGATGACAACGGAATAAAGCGTGAAACTAATGTTGCGTGAAGAGTCAAATGAATCGAGTGCCCTATTCTTCACCGTTGTAGGCGGACTGTGAGTCCGGAGGACTATATCTCCTGCCACACCGGGCTCGGAAGGGGGATTACGTTGATACATTAAGACCTAAGAGGTTGTGATTGGGTGTATACGGATCTCACCCTTGCCTATGCTTCCGACTGAAAAAAAACACTCTCCTGTGAACAAGGAACGGTAAATCTGCACAATTGATGCGGACGCCAAAGCGTTAATGAATTACTAAAGCGTATTGAATCCTCGCAACCTCTAATATTAGGGTGTTTCCGAAAGGCGGTCCATTTCTTTCTGACTCACTTTAAAATTCGGAAACCCTAACGGAAGAAACCACATAAACATTGTGGCTTATTCCGTTAAGGTTTCCGAATTCATAAGTGTGTCAGAAAGAAGTGGGCCACCTTACGGAAGCACCCCTTATCCGGGCCCCTACTATTGACCAATTAACGCAACCGTCTTGGTAAAGTCTCAGATATTTATGTGTTGCATGGCAATGTCGAAGTCATCTTCGTGCAAATCGTAACGTGGTTGTGGCAGTTGTTCGAATACTTTATCCCAAAATAAACGATTGTTCTTATGATACCGTATACATCGTTTGTTACCTTTCTCCAAGTATTGTTTCACTTCCCCATTTGCTGCATTTACATCGACATCACCCAACTGAACTACGAGCAATGTTTCCACTCGTTTGTCCAAAGCATGTGCCAAAGCATGACTAAATTCGTAACCCGAATTTTGTTCGCTCGTGAGGTAGTGCTGAGACAAAATGACAATTATGCGGTTGCTCGCTTCCATGCTATTCACAATGTTCTCGTGAATGTCTTCACTAACAGCCCGAATATCTCGAATATGCAATTTGTAGTTTTTCTTTTCCAATCGGGGCTTCAGTTCTTCGAGGACAAATACAAGATCTTCGCTATTATAAGATACGAAGATATCATACTTATATACGCAGTTGTCATGGTTGGTGGGTTGGCTACGACGAGGAAAACGTTTGTATCCCGGCATGCGCTGTACTACAACACGAATCATGCGTCGATTGCGATAGATAAGAACGGCCGCAAATGTAACAACTATCATCAATACAACTAAAGTCACGGTTACGATTAAAATGACTCGCGTGTGACGGTAAGTTGGCCGAGAAGTTGGCGCAGGACAGAAGAAGTCTTCTACTTCAACATCCAATACAGGCAACACCAATTCACTGTGCAAGGTAGTACATTTAATGTCATTAATGTTTTCGACAATCTCGGATCTGTTAAGCCACTCTTTCATCCAGGTCAACTTGCAATCGCATATCCAGGGATTGTTGTGTAAGCTTAATACGTATATGCTCGTATCTATATTGTCAAAAGTTCCTTCCGACAAGGTGGTTAGGTTATTATTGTCAAGAGTAAGGAGATTCAATGTTGTTCCCGACTTCGAGAAGATTCCTTCTGGTAGTGAGTTTAGTTGGTTGTTATCGAGGTAAAGGTACGTAAGACCTGTAAGCAATTTGTCGAATATTCCAACTGGAAGGCTGGAAAGACGATTATATGACAAATCCAGAATTTCAAGATATATCAGATCACGAAAGCTTTCTGGTATTGAAATGAGACGATTGTTTTGCAAATGAAGATTTATCAGCTGAGTTTCATTAGCAAAGTTATCTGGCAGAATTCGTAGGTCATTGTTTCCTAGGTCTATATTTTCCAGGCGCTTGTTATTGGCGAAACTTCCAGGGTCAATATGTTTGATATGATTATATTGTAGGCTTAGGGTGACCAGAGTCCTTAGCGGTTGAAAAATGCTGGCCCTTATTTCGGTTAAGCTATTATCAGCAATACTTAAGGTTGTCAGGTTGCAAAATCCTTTGAATCCATTGTCATCAATGTCGACAATCTTGTTGAAGTCCATAAAAAGATTGGATAGATGCGGCAGAATTGGGAAAGTATCGGGTAAGATTTGGGTGAGACTATTCCCAGTCAGTAGAAATATATTCGTCACGGGAGCGATACCATAAGGTAGATTAGTTAATTCAAGGAATGTACACTGTGTGATAAATCCATTCTTTTCCAGGGCAACTGGAAAGCTATAACAAGTACAGTTGTCGGGACATTCCTCTTCATCGCAAAAAAACTGGTCGTAGCCATTCATTTCAAATGAACCAATTGAGGTGTTTGAAGGAAATCCATTAAGCTCGGAATTAGGTAAGGTATCACAAATTACGGATTGCAAGTTCACAAATTGTTGATTTGCAAAGAAAACGGAATGCGGCCAGAGAGGATATATATCTTTTTTGACATCATTTGAGTAATCACCAAATAAGGTAACCGCCATGTGACAGTCACAATGTATTGGGTTTCCTTCCATGGTTACTTTTACAATCGGGGAATTTTCTTCTAGGTTTAATTGAGGAAAAGGTTGGAAGTTTGTTAGGAGGTTAAAGGCTAAATTGAGAGAAAGCAGTTTTTTCACACCGTTGAAAGATTCAGGTGATATTCGTGTAATCTTGTTGTAGCTGAGATCAACGTTGATAAGCTCATAAAGATTGTTGAAATAGTTTTCCTGGATATCTGTTAACATATTGTGAGAAATATTTAGGTTTCGGAGCATTTTGAACTCGGCGAATGCATTAGACGGTGCACTGGATATTTGCGAGATGTTGTTGTACGCTAGATTCAAATGTTGAATGACATTTAGTCCTTGAAAAAATGCACGAGATAGATTTTCTATTACGTTGAAAGAGAGATCGAGTGAGCTAACAGATTCACTACCTTCGACATAGATAACAGAATCGTTAATTTTGTTGTGAGCTAAACTGATGTTCATCAAACTCCGTACATTGCTGAACATGTTGTCGGGAACATTGCTTATGCTATTGTTGTTGAGATTGATTGCTTTTAGCATGGGTAGTTGAGAGAAAGATATTTCTGATAAGTTAGAAAGGGAGTTACTTTGCAAGTTCAGAACTTGGATATTTCGGAAAATTTCGAAGAATTCTGTGGATAGCGTCGTTATGCCATTCATACTTAAATCAAGGTAAGTAATGTTCGGCATAGGGACAGAGATTGGGATTTGAACAGATGGTATCGGAGTCGTATGATTCCAAGGATGACTAATCGTGAGGTTTTCATTTGGAACATAAGTGGAATTGGCAATCGCGTCAATAGCAGGATAATCGTCTGTAGCAGAGGGTCTTTGTATTACATTCAATAGCGGATGGCCGCTAATAACAAGATGTTCGAGGCTGGATAGACTGGTAAATGCATGCGGGTCAAAATAAGTCAAATTTCCTTCAACAATTTCCAATACGCGAAGGGATGAACAAGAATGGAATGTTCCCGGTTTCAAGTCCCCAGCATTGCACCCCTTGAACACCATTTTTGTCACTTCTTCTGGATACGCCAAACTTCTAATCACGTGATCAATGACGTCAACGCTACTTGCGGTTTCATTGCATTGCCAGTACAATTCTTTAACTCTTGGAATTGAATGATGACTCAAATAAAAATGGTGAAAATCGCACGTCATGGTAGTGAAGGCAAGACTGCCCGAAGAATCTTCTGCTTCTTTTGAGCAATTTTCGCAGCCCGTTGGACATTGGTTCTCTTGCAATGGAAGTGAAGTGCAAAGTAACGCCCACGACACAAAGAGTATGAACGTAAGGGTATGGCCAACAGCGCGCGTTAATTGCAGTGGCAACATCCTGTATCCGATGTTTAATTCTGTCAGCTGAGGGTAGGTTTGGTATGAGGTGGTTGCAGCAGCTTCACCTGTTTGACAGAAAATAGTAAGCGCGGTGTTAAGATTGCATCTTTAACCCTTTGAGCTCTGCAAGCGATTTTAGTCACTGAGTGATCATAATTGTTCAAACCCTTTCAAAAAATCAAAATTATACATTTTCATGGCCACATGCGGAATCAGCATGAAAATGCATCCAAATGGATACAAAGAAGCCTAGTCTTAGGTCAGTGGTTTTGACAAATGACCTTAGGGAAGCCATCTCAAAACCACTAACTTATGTGTTACAACTTACACAAACATACTACACTGTTAAAAATAATTGTAAAAACCGGTATTTTAACTGGCAACTGGGACTCACAACACAGTTATTTGCACATTGTGAGTCCCAGTTGCCAGTTAACAGTTAAAATAGTTTTACGGTCATTTTTTATTACAGTGTAGGGTTGAAAGGATAAGATCGTGATCATAATAGCATATTCTATTCTAAATTTCCCAACAACTAATTTTAGTATTATTATAATAAAAGTGTGAGATATTTACCAACTATAATTACACCAGTTTACAGGTTTTTTTTTAAACAAACCATTGAAAATGTATCAAAATACGCGGAAAATATTTCTTCAAGTTTACTAAGTTTCAAGTTGGATCTACATCAAAACAACTTGTCGATCATTAAATTAGCTGTTATTGTACCGACATTTTTTTTGTAAATGTGGTAAAATTAAGTATCATAATGTGCAGTTTCTTTGATATATCCATAAAAAATAGTTGAAAGACCAACGGCCTTCAAAATAGGGCCATGTCATTTCACTAATTTGCTCATATTTTTCAAACACTTAAAGGTGCTTGTTCCGACTTATGTCTATTGTGTTCTCTATTTGATATGAAAGCCTGGTACTAGCACATCCGCCCCATCAAGTACCGTGGGAAACAAACTTTCGGTTTTGGTGGTAGAAGCAATAATGCATATTGCAAAGCCCTATTCAATACTGTGCTAATATTGATGGTTGACCATTAAAACGGCAGTTTTTTGTTTATATCTTGGGAATGAAATGGATTTGAGAGCTCAAATTTCAGGACGACAATGAGAACAATACGGCCTTTCATCTGATATCAAAATCAGTACTACTTCCGGGTAAATCATGGGGGTCCCAAAGACGATCGGAACACGCACCTTTAAGCGAAAAATTAAGAAAATTTGAGCGAAACTCCACCAAGGTCTCCCAACTTGCCTTGTAGTCTGAAACAACTAACAAATGCACCGTTAGCTCTTAAACCTTGTTTAATTTGAAATATTAAAGGGGCATTTCGTGATCCACAGCCTCGTCCTCCGCCTTACCTAAAAATGTTGAGATTTTTATATCATCTGAACCGTTAGTCTTAGTAATCCAAGTGTGCCCAATCTTACGTGCAAATTCGGTCAGAAATTACATCACAGTAGCCTATGGGGCCGTGGGAAACGAGCAATTGCTCATAACAAAAAACCGCAAGATCGGGATCAGCTCAAATTTTGAGAATAAGCTTTTCTCAAAGATATCTAGTGATCAATGAAAACAACAGAAGGTGCTGAAATCACGAAATGCACCTTTAAAAAATGTAACACAAACGATATTACAACAAATAAAACAAAAATCACACGTCATGAAAAGACGTAAGCAAAATACAACTTTCCCAGTCGTCTGTCTAAGTGTCAGAAGAATTTGAAGAAACATTACCAAATTGTTAAAATGTCATAGAAGTCTCGCAATTTACAATACGGTGCACCGACAGCTATATTGCTTTCGACAGCCCATTTTTGATGGCAAAGGTCTCTATCCCCGTTCCAGTAGCCATTGAATCGACATGCGAGTAATAAGATGTTAATTGTGTTGATCGATAGAGAATGGAAATAAGGAGTTAGGTATATCTAAAAGCCCACACTCCGTGTTCCCGATCGCTCTTGGCCGACCCCCCCCCCTACCATGAAAGGCCGTATTTTTCTCATCTGTCGTCCTGACATTCTGAGCGCTCCGCAAATCCATTTCATTCCCAAGATATAACAAAATACGCCGCCGTTCTAATGCTTAACCATCAAAATTAGATAGCCTATTACAATGTTCAATACTTTGTGACCCTAATATTTATGGTTCACCATTAAAACGGCAGTTTTTTGTTATATATCTGGGAATGCAAATGCGATTTGAGGGCGCAAATTTGAGGACGACAATGTGAAAAAATACGCCGCAACCTTTCATCTGATATCAAAATTCAGTACTTACTTCTGGGTAAATCATGGGCGCGGCTCCAGCTCCCAAAGACGATCGGAAACACGCACCTTTAAGCGAAAAAAATTAAGCACATAGCGGAAACTCCACAAGGTCTCCCAACTTGCCTTGTTGTCTGAAACAACTAACAAATGCACCGTTAGACTCTTAAAGCCCTTGCTTTAATTTTATATTAAAAAAATGTAACACAATACAATATTACAAAAACATCAAAACAAAAATAACCACGTCATGAAGACTGCCTCGTAGCCAAATACAACTTTCCAGTTGCGTTCTGTCTAAATGTCAGAAGAATTTGGAAAGTAACATTACCAAATTGTTAATAAAATGTCATGAACTCTCGCCAATTTACAATACGGTAAGCCACCGAAGCTATATTGCTTTCGACAGCCCATTTTTGGTCCCGGCAAAGTCTCATATCCCCGTTCCAGTAATCATTGAATCGACATGCGAGTAATAAGATGTTTATGTTGATCGATTCTAGAATGGAAATAGAGTTAGGTATTCTAAAAGCCGTGACTTCGGAATCGCTCTTTGGGACCCCCCCACCCCCATGCAATAAGGCCGTATTTTTCTCATTGTCGTCTGACTTATCGAGCCCTCAAATCCATTTCATTCCCAGCATATAAACAAAAATCCGACCGCTTTCTAATGCTTAACCATCAAAATTAGCAACGGATTGAATTATTGATTGAATGGTCTATTGCCAATAGGCATTATTGCGCTCTACCATCCAAAACCGCAACGTTCGTTCCCCGCGGGCGGTACTTGCATGCGGGCGTATGTGAGAGGTGTCAGGCTCTCAGTATCAAGTAGAGAACACATATAAACATAAATCGGAGGAACAAGCCCTGTTGCATGAAAAACACAGTCATATACAGTCATATAGTGCAAACTAAACAAACAGTGACATGGGTTCCTTGCTTTAAAGGTGTCGTTCATAACTCCCCTGGCAATGTGCAGGTTTACACCACTAACCTGGCTGCGTAAGGATCAAAAATCTTGGGTGACGAATACTTTCTTGCCATGGCATCTGGAAAACAGTGCTTTTTTTTAAATGTCTGAAAAATGCACTAGTATATATAAGAAAGTGATTGAAATTTCATGATTGACAATGAGCTAGACTGGTATGTTTCTCAACTCTAAGCGGCATTTGGACAGTGAATTTGAGGGAGAAGGGAAATTTACTCCGCCCGGTCATCACCCCCTATTCACATCGATTTGCCAAATTATAGCCTTTGCTGACTATAGAGATCTTGCGGTAGCCGCGGGACGTTCTAGACAAAGTTCGACGTCGGGAGTCGTCAAACTAAAATTTTTCCGCAGTCATCATATGTTCCCAAAATGCTGGTTTTTGAGCTGATTTCAGCTTTTGACTTTAGCTTTTTTTTTGGGTGAGGCGTTGTTGTATTTCCTCTGCTGAGAGTTTTAATGCTGAAAGAAACTATGCTCCCAAAGTTGCCCATCTTTTCCTCATGACTAACTGTGTTGTATAAAGACTGATAGCTTAGTGAGGGTATTTGTGTAACCTGCAGTGCAGTGCGAATATATCGCTCATCACATGCTGACCAGCATACATCAACTAACTGCTGCAGCTGCCCCAGTTAAAATATAATTAACTCGGTTGCCAGCTACGCGCAATGCAGTATCCTGCACAGAGACCGTAATCATCGAGCACTGCAACTTATGCAACCTACTGCCCAACGCACGCCATTGCAGTGTAGTATGCAACGAACCTTAATAGTTGTATTGCGCCCTGTTTGGATATGTCGATTTTTTTCCACGATGCATCTGGAAAACATTGCCTCTCCGCAGGCACCCATGGCGACGCCCGTGTCTGCCTTATTGTGAATGACGAGAATTTAAAAGGGCCTACGCCAGAGTCTTCATTCGTTCCCATGGCTCTCCCTATACCGACCTATTTTGTTATCGGTTGAAGGCTTCTTTCATATTCATAACTTACCGCCCACTGAGATGCGTTGGCCCGCATGACTATTTTTCTTTTGATGAATTGATAATTTGTTATTATTCCATATTTGATTTACACAGCACACACAACTCCACCCACACCACACAAACAACACAAACAACACAGACACTTGTCAAGGCCACTCTGAACTACGTCAGTCATGGTTCAAGCCGTCTGCCATACAAATAATGTCACAGATCATATTAGTCAGATAATCATGCGAAGAATGTCAGCATATTCACCCCTACCCTCCCCCCCTAAAACGTAAAAAATAACAATACAATCACTCTATCAAACACTATTTAAGTCTCAAATTTCACGTGGCAATATTTCCATGCCGTCCACACCTAGGTTAACTCAGTTTTTTAACTAAGGCCACTGACGCCTTGTCAATCTGCATAGGAGTTTTATTACACAAAGCAATTTAATCAAGCCTGTTTGCCCTGACAAGACACAACCACTGCCACCTGACAACAAGACGCCGTATTGTGGTTTTTATACCATAGACTATGTATGCGATTCCTTGGATCCAGGTGTAGCCACAACAAACCACAAGGTAGGTGTAACCAATTTTTTATTTATCATTCTCTAGACAGGGTAGGGCCCTTCAATGCTAAAGCAATGATTCAAACCTTCTGAAACCAATGTTCAAAATAATTGCAGATGAAAATAATTGAGAATCATAAATGCACTCAATTTTCCAGTTGTGATTGAAAAATAATAGCAATGTTGGTCATTATTAGCAGCACAGACTGTGACAAAGCTAACTTCAACAGTCTGCTGCAAAGTGTGCTGGCAAACACCTTGTGTGCAAAGTCTTTTTATACTAAAGGAGCTTACCTACATACGAAAAGAAAATGTCTGGCATGCGATAACATAGATAAGCTTAATCAGTAGCACAATACATCTCATCTCATCATGAAAGTAACAGTATTCATAGATACTACGTCACGCCATATTCCCTTCATCATATTTATTGGGTCTCTTTATTTTACTGCCACTTTTTTGCCGCGAAGGTGGCTTCAGGCTACTCCGCAAAATATGTGCGAGCACTGAGTTACAAACAAAAGAAATACACTATATAGAATCTGTTGTTGTAGTTTCTACACGTACTGCATTGTTGGAAATGAGACGATTCATGGGCAAATTGTATTGTAATCCATATTAAGGACACCTGCCATGATTGAAACATCTTTTGGAATCAAAGAGAAGTCTAATAGAGACAAAAATAAAAGCGGATCAGGTCCGAATAGCGCTAGAAATGCTTGTTATTTGTGTAGCGCAAGCACGGACTGTATTCAAAGATAAAAGTTGTGCGGTAGTAAAACAGAATGGCATTTCTACGGGTCAAAGCCCCTTTATTGGCCATATGTTGTAATCAAGCTCAGTTTTTTTCTGTCGGATCTTCTCAAAAGTAACAAACATGAAATGATAATCGGAATTTGATACGCGAAGCAACCGGAGCAAAAATATATAGGTGAGGGAATTTGAGTTGCTTTTAACCTCTTGCTGAATCACTAACATGAAATGCAATGGTCGTCTTGAGCGTGAGCAAAAACGCTGAAAACAAATTCAACGAGAGTCGACCGGGGCAAAGGCACAAAGAAGATAAGGCACTGCAAGATACCACATTCATGGACGTATATTGGAAAACTGAATAGGTGTTTGCCATGGCTTTTCTCCCATCTCCTTTAAGGTTACATTAGCAACGGATATATATAGAGAGGCTGAGACATGAGCATGTGGGAAGTAGCTTAGAAAGAGGAGCAAGAGGTTGCGGCGTACCATCAGAGCCTGCATCTTGTATTATCACTTTTCACTCGAGATTGGCGATTCTGCGGGAAAGGCTTCTCGACGCATCAATTTGCTGTATCTATGCAGTGTGATCAACACTGTCTTTTAGGTAACCTAGCGCTCCATTTTCGCCAACCTAGCCCAAAAAATATAAGCCGCCTTATTTACGTGTTTTTCAGTCTTCAAAGGGTGCCATTTATTCCAAAAATCACGTTATATTGAAAACAAAACATTTTCTGGTCTCACTATACCGTTCTTTATCTGACATGTAGACTCTAGAATAATCCGTGACAGAAAGAAGCCAAATTCTAAAGCGCTCAGTTCATACTTCACTGAGCCCTTCTGTAGTTGCGAGTAAGTTGTTGTTAGACACCGAACTGCAGCCTAGCCAAAATACTCCATTGCCGGTACCTACAAATAAAATGAATATCATGTTACACTGAGATTTGCCAATGAGTTCCACATGCACAGAACAGCGAGTATGATACAGACCTTATATACAACGATACCACTAAACATCAGGAACTCTATGGTCACACCAATTGACTATTCAAACAAGCTCTCTGGACTTTTTGCAAAAAACACAGATGCAATTTAATCTCTAAACCTTCTGCATGTGATCTTTAAAGATCATTTTAAACTTATAGTTGATCATGATGTAGTTCTAAATAACACCGCAGCAATTGCATTTAGTGTTTAAAATTATTTAGTAATTTGATTCAAACGCAATTTAAACCGATAAGTACATGGACTGGTGACATTAATTAAAGAAAATTAAAAATAAGTTAAGTAATCAAAACGGAATGAAGTCCCACTTATTATCGACACATGATTTCGAATACAAATTTGCAAAGTAACTCACGGTTATAGAAGACGTGGGGACTCTTTTTCTGGATCTGAGTTAAGCCCATATATCTTGGTAACTTCTTAAAATACCGGGGGAAGTAGGCGAACCCAGTGTTTCTCGCGAAAGGTATGAAAGCTTTGTGAACTTGTAGACAAGTTGTGTTCTAATCTATAGGGGGGTTTGTAAACACCCGTAGTATAACGCCGGGTCAGTTTGCCACTGAACGAAGCTCTTTAAAAAAAGAACAACATACCAGTTATTGGGGATGTGATTCACCTGCACAAACAACTGAAAACGGGTATCCCGAAATGACATCACGTATAAACTTAATGATTGGTTGCCTTCATAGATGGTTGGGTGGTTGCGTAAACAGATCTTTCTCATACGGGATTGGTCCTTAGGAAATGATACGTGTTAGTTTATAGAGTGCTTTGCGTTAACATGGTGTGATGAAACAAAGGTGTTGACGTCATCTTCTAAACGGGTATTTCCAGAATGACATACGTATCAGCTTTCATATTCTTTCATATCGGTGGTAATGTGGGACCATCTATCTTCATTACAGAGATGGTTCGTAGGTATAAAGCGACGCCGTGCTATTTCTAGAGTGTGATACCTGTTGTAATAACCATCACACAAATAGGAATTTTGTTTTGTAACAGGCTCGAAAAAGGGACTGTGAGGGTTGAGAGGCTTAACTCTCATTCTAGGGGGTTCCTACCCCAGTTAAACTTCCGGCTGGTGCGCAAAATGCATAAAAGCTTTGTCCAAAAGCTCCATGTAATTGTTTCGCATATCTTTCGGTAATTTTTAGGAAAGAAACTGAAGGGAACAGATTAGCACGGGGGTTATGAGTTTGTCGGAGGGGGGAATGGGTGTTTGCCACCCAAGAATAACTTTGTAGGCTACATTTCTAAAATATTCTGCATGGTATGGCTCCAAACCTCTGTTTGCCATCATTCTTGATCCGAAAAACGCATGAAAATCCAATAGTCCTACCTTTTTGGTTTTTTGTGTGTAAAATTAGATTTCGCCTATGTCCATTGTAGTTGTGGAAATTGATAATTTTACCGATTCGCGGACTTTATTACGTCATTGTGGACGCTATTTTAGGTTGTTAGTTCTTTTATGGTCTCATTGTTACCAAATACGATTTAAATTATACAAATAAGTATTTTTGGTAACAAGGGAAAAGGGAGGACCATACAACTATTCACGTATGACAAAATCATAAGCATCGAAATGAGAAAACTATAAGGGATTCTGAGGGTGCAATCACCCCACAGTAAACCGTGTTGCCAAGAAAGCTGATAAGATGAAGGTATGAAAAATTATTTTTGTGACCTTGTTGAAGTCTTTTGGAAGGTCAACGGACGCAAACCGCATGCATGTTTTCAAAAGTTGGGCTTCACTTTTCTCACTTTCAAACTGCACAAAGGCCTGTGCTTGTGTTTAGAAAGTGATGCTTCAAGAAAGTATACGTGAAATAAAGTTCTTACACATGTCAAACTAGCACGGTTCCCAAAATGCCAATATCTAATTCAGAGTGATAAGGCTGGGCTGAGTGGCGTTCACATCAAAGGCAGAGTGGGTGTTGTGTTCTGTTCGTGCGTACGTGTTGTGTGTGTGGTGTGTGTGTAGTGTGTGTGAGGTGGAGGTGCGTGCGTGCGTGTGTAGTGTGAGTGAGTGTGCATCTACTTATGGGAGTGGAAGTGGATATGCAGGATACTTTGTAGCAGTGAACTCTAAAGGAAAGGTGTCGCCACGCACTTAGCAATCGGGAAGCAAACGGTATAAAAGAATTTACATGTAGACGCCCGTCAAGGAGTACCTTCCCCATGAAAGAAAAAGTAATAACAGGCCACACTTCAACGCCCAAAAAAAAGCCCGACATTTTTCGGGCTCAATAACCGAGTGTGAACAAAATTGTATTTCCGTAGTGGTCCCTGGAGCACTGATCCAGACATTGCCACAAGAAACTTTTGATGACATAGCGAGGTGAAGAATAAAGACTAACCAATCATGAAACAGGTAGGTGATGTCATTGTAAAAATGGACTTCTAACTGCCAGAATTCAAACCTAAGATTATTCAAAAGTCTATCTTCCGTGTGTAGAAAAGAAACAGAGTTGTTTTCTTCACACACGGTCAATTATTGAACCTTTAATTAATCTTTACATTGTATCATAAAGAGGAAAATTAAAATACAAATGGCAAATTTAAAGTCCTTGACCACACAGATCTGTGTAGGTAACAAAGTAGGAGGCAAACATGGACTAACGGCAGGGACCCGACACGTTATAGTTATTTATCAAAAGGTAAAAAATCCGATGAGGTGTGGTATTGCTTCTCACCTTTATGTTTCAAGTTTAATAAATTGGCATAAAATCCCTAGTCTCTTGCAGGGTTTATGCCTGTTAGACCTGAGCAAACAATCCCATGAATACATGCAAATTGCAAGCACCCCAAGGAGATAGAAATTGGTTATATTGTAGCTAGGGAAGGTAAACAACTGGATATGCTATAGGATTACTTGTGTTTTCAGCTTCGGATGAATGGCATCTTGTGCACTTCCCATACACACAAACACGCACACACCAAACACACACACATACACGCGCACACAACGAACTCCCTTCCACTCATATAGGTATTCATACGGGAAAAAGTTTGTAATAATATTTATTTTACTAACGTTTTATAACAAATAGCCGATTTTCTTCTGGACACTGATTTGCTTCGCTGAACGCCGTTCATTTTAATGTGAATCCGTGGACAGGGCGCAAAACCGACTACTTGATTCAAAGAACTGTAACTCCGTCTCTAAGCTTCTATACCTAACTGATGTGAATGATCTTTGCAGCAAATTAAAGATAATGAACTAAGCTTTAATTTCACATATGTTAGATATATGTTACTTAAAAATTCAAAATGGCGGACACAATCAGGCACTATGAGGCAAGGCATGCTAATCTACCAAGGCCTGAGTTCAGTAGCCTTGGATGTGCGCCTGTTAACAACAGCTGACCGTGTATGTTCTGGGTATCATAAATCATGCACTAAGAAACTGAGGGTTGTTCTTTGCTATATGCGCTGGTGAATGAACGCTATTGAACTGCTCCATGGGAATGAGGTTTTATTAGCTCATAGTGAGGGTCAAGTTTCTCTTTTACCAATGACTTATAAAGATAGACAAGCGGATTCTCCACAAACGGCGTAACCCAAATCAAGGTGCCCAAAAGTATTATAATGAGCATACGCACTTCATTAACATAGTTTTGGGCACCACCATATTTGGTTTACGTATCGTCGTATTTAGAAAGTCCTTATGCATATTTATGAGACACGCCGTATTTTACGTTCGTCACACTAAGCGAGTGAAAAACAACAATAACAACTGATGCCACATGCTATCACTCGGACTCAAATATCTCTTTTCCTAAGCAAAATTTACAGGGGTCATCGGGAGACTTTTTGTGCATTAGGAATACAGGAATCTTTTTAGATGCATGGTTTCTTCCATCGATTGGTTTTGGCATAATTATTGCAGAAAAATCGGCCGATCAGACAATGGAATACTGGGGAAATGCAACACTGATAACATAACGCGTGACGCACAGATTTGTAGGTGCGTGTGCTTGTGTGAGAGAAATCGGTTACGCTGCTGGCCTATTCAATAACACGAGCGTTTCCCCTCTTGGTTTATTTTCTAGCTCAATGTCTTTTACTCACCTTGTATCCCCCCATGCAAAACAGCACCTGTGTAACATGTCACGCCATAATCTCCCCTCGCGTTGTCTTTATAAAATTTTCTTTAATAAATCATTTTTCATAAACCGTTGTCAATCTTCGACGAATTACAGTTTTGGAAGCAAAAAGTATCCCGGAAAGTATCACATTGTAGCTAACAAAATGTCCCAAAGGGCTATATAAATTACGTCATCATAATACGATCACATATATAATTATGACCCCTCCAATGAGTGTGGACCTTTGCTTTATGCCGTGTTTATAAGGTCGCTTCAAGTCCTCTCCCTTACCTCACAAAATTACTGAATGAGTAAATTTTACTTCAGAGAATCCATTCTTATTTACAAAACTTATTTTCTGTAGTGCTTTGCAAATCGTGTGCTTCATATATGTTTATTATTATTATAAATTAGTGCAAAATTATGGTAGCATGTGCATTTTTTATGAACTCTGCCAGCTTCAGTGAAATGTCTATCTAAGTGTCTATCAGCATTTTTTTGTATAGATTAATTTATTGTTTGATATTGTGCAATGTATACTTTTGTGTGATTTGATTGGTGTAATTTTTACTGTTTTTAAATATTGTAAATATGTCGCAATTCAGTTTTTTAACTGCTATGGCGGTATAACTGAATATACCTGAATATAAGCTCGCTTATTAAAAAGTGATTCTTGTCCGTAATAGCAGCTTCACCAGTATAAGCGCAAGAAGATAAATGGGAGTGTCGCACGAACTTCAGAATCAATGTTGAATTTGATTTCTCGCTCCTTGTTGTCTTGGTGATTTCCTTTTGATTAATTGAAATTTATGCCACACCAGTTAACTGCATTTACTTTTCGATTTCCAATTCATCAATCCATGGAAGTAATAATGATTTATGTTAGTGCAATGTGACTGAGTTGCAACGAGCTTTCTGGTGCGTATTAGATGTGTGGACTTTCAACTGTACAGAATATTGTGGAAATAATGTATATACTTTACCGCTTCAGCAGTGCACCATAGGCAAATCTCATTTATGAACCCAAAATATAGGATTTTTATGCGGTTGATGACAAATACTGGTTTATTATTGTTTTTTTTTCAGCCACCCATGTAGAGAGCCGAGAAACCAGTAAACACACTGGTGATGCCCTGTAAAAGGGTGAAGCGGGAGGCGAACTCGAGGACAAACTGGTGAAGTACTAGTCAAGTATTGACCGAGCACCATGAACTAGGTGTGAATTCTTTTGTTCTACAGCCTGAAATTCCGAACAGGTTTCAGGACCGATTCATTTTTATTGTTGCCTGGCAACCCTGCTTTACCAGCACTTTCACGACGGTGAGTGAACTGGTTTCATTGGAACATAGGTTACACTTCAACGCAAGAACAATCATATAAAGGAGAAAACTCGCCCCGTTTGTGAGACTCGCCTGCTAATCAGAACTCTGATTGAGGCAGTATTCAAATGTTCGTAACTTGATAGGGCCTGATAAAAAGTGATCCAAATTTTTTGTAAAAAAAAACACTAACTTTTTCAATGAGCGAGTAAGAAGATGTCCGTGGATCTAAGATAGAAAGGTCTTGTTGGTATCTCTTTCCGTATGTGTTACAATCACAAGTAATCTTGAAGGACTTATCTTAGGCTACTTGTTATTGAAACTAAAAAAATGAACGACTTGTTGCTCGAAAGCGCGAAAATAAATCTGGCGTGACAAAAATTCAACGCTATTATCATAACTATGCTATCCAAACTCTGACGAGGTTCCCTGCCTTGTACTTGCTAAATGGGGGGGGTAGGAGTTTCACCGGCCACGTGGAACCGTTGAGCAACCGGTGGTTTTGATTTGAGTCAAACCCTACCACACAATGCTTATACAATTTACATGACAATTCAGTTCCCTTGCCCCTTTTGAGGTCAAATTATTTTGCTATCGCTGTCTATGCATCCATGGACTTTTCAAATCACGGAGCGACCATGCCTTGGTGTAAGGGAAATTGCCCCGGATCTAACAGAAAAATAACGGGCCCCTACCTCCCTTATTTTGCGGTGATATGTCCAGGTTGGTAGTCATTTTCCGAAGAACGTTTAGGGTAAATATCTGACATTTTTAATGAAAAATAAACACAAATCGCACCTTTCTCCTCTTTTGTGGAATTTGAGGGTGCAGCAACCGCAATTATGCCAAGCAGTAACGTAACCGAAATAGATTTTACGCTGTCTTTCTTCCACGTACGATCTGTTCGCAAGCGCGGTACATGTTCTGCATTGGCTGCCATCGTATTAGGTGAAATAATGCTTTCATATCATCTCCTTATATTAGTGCTGCATCTCATTGAAAAAATGTTACAGTTTCACTATGTGCAAGAAGTGTCGCCGAATAGTTTGTTCGCTCGTGCATTATGTTCATTAAATGCTTTTATGTATTCATCATCAAGTTTTAATCATAACATCCATTAGGTAGGGTCGCAGTGTCTGGCGCAATATACATGTTACACATTATATAGTTGACCTAAATTTCTAGTATTAGATCTTTATATGCTTCTGCAATTTTGGTAAGGCTATTAACGAATGAACAGTAATATGGGACTGGACAATAATTATCTGTGCTAATACTGGTGCATCTTTTTTGTGTGTCAACATTAATACTGGAAAGCGCACAGTTTAGAATTGTGATACGATATTGTTAAAGGCCGACTCAGAGATTTCCCGATGAGGGCGCACTCAATTTTCAAACAACTCGTGTTTTTTGCATATACATAATGCTTCTCCATTATATTAATCGCTGTGTGAAATAACTAAGCTCAAATCGAAGTCACAACTTTGTCATAAAATTCCGGATCCGGAATTTTCGTTATACACGGTATCCTATGGCACTCTTATACGGTGCATGTTTACTGCATGAAAACGAAAATCCAATTTTTCTCTTACTTTGGAATAAAGAATTTTAGGTGACTATCTTTAGTTCTAGATGACTATTTTTAATTACTACACACAAAAATATATTTCACAATCTCTGAGTCAGCCTTTAATCCCCTTTATTGCTGAAAATGTTACTGTACACATTTTTGTACTAAAACCTGTCCAGGGCTGGCCGCAAAAAATAGTCCTTCATTTGACAGAACACACACCCGTTTTGTAAATAAATAATGCGGTAATATCAATACAAAAAATATACAAATATGCGATTTTGTCAGGTTTGTTCAGAAATTACGGACCACTTTGTTTTACTCCTATAATTTGTCTTTGTCTCACATTGGTCGAAAACTTAGCTTCAATTTTTTTAGTGCATGCAGATTTAATTTTGGCCACATTTCTCATTTTACCATATCACGTTCAACTTTTTACTCCTTTTCTGGCAATAAAAAAGCAGTTTTAAAAGTTATTTGTTACAAATTGTAACAAATAGCCCTCGGACGGCTATGCGTGTTGGAGGGCACGCAGTCATTATAGCATGCGTTAACATCCCGTCAACAGACTCCCTACTTTGATTTGTTATCATCCTTAGACCACATATTTGATACACTCTAAGAATGAGGTGCACAATTTTAAATAACATTTTGCTGAACGTTGTTCAAGTATGCAACTGTCGAGTAAAATATGCCGACAACGTTTTGTGAAATGTTCTCACCAAAGATTGGACAATTTCTGTCTCTCTAAAGTTGGCCAATTACAATCACTCGATACAAAAATGTGTGTTGTTTTGAAGAGTTGAGCATTTGCTTAACCATTATTTTGTTGTTGTGCCTTTTAATACCAACTGTTGCTAAATATATATTTTTTATTGGACGTCAAGCATTTTCATAACCATTTATTGACTTGAGTGTTTTAATATCAACTCTAGCCTGTCAAAGGCTGGTGGATCTTGAAGTCAAAATAGGTCGCAATTTGCTCTTTTACACCCTGGTTGAGACACATAGACATACTAATGTGAGATACAGTAAAATAACATGACTGCAGTTTCAATTGTCACTAGTACATTACAAATTTGAATGTTATATATATTGCGGAAATGAAACGTCATTTATTAAAACATTAGAATCGTAAATTGAATGTAGTTTTAGTGACCAATGTTATTTCTTTCAATGGATACTTTAAGGCCGTTATAGAAACTTTAACAGTACCTCTATTTTATTAAATTCAGAATGCAATATAGAGTGGACCTGTTTATCATATGACAAGGATTTTAATATTTGAGTTCCGAGCTTCATTTAAAAGAATAAAATAGCAGCATAGAATAGTATATTGAAGGAGAGAAAAAGAAAATATAAACCACCCCCCTCCAACTGAGAACACATCTTCAAATTTTAAACATTGACAATGATTGGGGAGCACAACCCAGACTTCCCTTAGTCACACAAGGAAATGATTGATGCACATTTTTGCAAGTCCACTTACAAAAAACTTCCGACAGCTATGTGGTCATAGACAGACTGTCCCAATAAAAAAACTATACATCAAACTAAAAATTATAAAAAAAATAAACTGTGCCATTTACCTGATATCTTGACTTTATTTGTTAGACAATTCCTAAGTAAACCTTGATTTTATTCCATCCAATTTGAGGGACCCTAAGGGAATTGTCAGTTGAACACAAGGATAAATTACCAATGGGCCAGTGTCACTGAAGGTTCAGAAACTAAGGTATAAGGCGCGTCGCCTCATTTTGGGATTTAAACCTTCCAAACAAAAGAATTAATGGTTACAGATTCAGAGGGAAAGTATTACCATGCATTAATTGGAACTAATCAATATATATTTTTGAGTGAAGCAACCGAAATATTCTGTTGTGGGTGAAATGAGAGACTCACTCTCAGGGGAACACTAAATCATGAAATTCACGGAAAATTAAGGAAATTTGACTGCTGAACTAACAGTTAAAGTCTGTTGGGGGACATAATGTGTGGACAACGGTCTAATGTGGGGTTTACCCTGCCTATTCCCCACTGCCCCAAGTGCCAGGGAGGAATAGGATGCAGAAAGCCAGTGTTCAACAAAGCAGCATGTCAAAAAGGGAAAGGATGGCTGGGTTCAAAGGTCTCAGTTTACTTTCAACAAGGGTGTTTTGGTTCTACCTTGCTGAAACCTGGAGTAAAAGATGAGACAACAAGAAAGTTCAATGGCAATTTGTTGATATCAGGATAGCCGAAACGGGCCCACACAGTGTCTTTCAACTGTCTAGCTAAATTATCCATAACTCCTGAATCCAGGCCCCTAAATACACCAACTACAAATCCCAGACGCGGACAACTCCTAAAAAAGATCAGTTAAAACTCCAGTGATGAACTTAAATGTTTGACCAAAAAAATTAATTTTGTTGTATAGTTTTTTTTGGGAACAGTCTGTATTGACATCACTAGTGGCCTATCAAGCCCAATTTCCAAGAGAGCAACATTGAAAAACCCCTGCCAAGTCCTAGGACCAAAGAGGCGGAACCATAAGGACAAAAAGGTAAGGCGCAAATGCCGAAAGAAAACCAGGATTTTTAGCATTGGGGTAAACTCCCTCCGACCGTTACGTCATTGGACATGACGTTAATTTGCATAATTTAAAAAACTAGTTGGGTTTGGACTATATAGAACGATATTTCTAACGCTTTTAAATAACAACAAGAGATGTAATTATAATTTAATTTCCCTATTGGCATCTTGTTGAGTCAACGTCCTAAAAGTGTGCAGCATTTTTTTGTACTTTTATTGTTGAGATGCCCGACGAACCGAATTCGATTTCTGATAGTTTCTACGTAAATTTCAAAGTAGATACGCATTTAAGGGCGGTTAGATGTGATGTCCATTGTCAGAGGTTGCTCGAGGAAACGTTGCCACATCCCATAACACGTGACATTCAATTTTTTTGCGAGACACTTAACATTTGCTACCATTAAGCTTTCTCTTTTGACATAGAATGAGCCGGATTCGTTTTAAAACTATACAAGCAAGCTTAACTCCTATAGTGTGAGATGTGGGAAATGGGAATACACATTGTCATATTCCAATGCCGTTAAGGTGTTCATAGATCAGTCTGAAAAGTGTACGTTCCAGATTTTTAGAGACAAAAACACTTGCACTTATCATTTTGGACCATTAGGCTCCTTAAAAATCTGGATTGTTTAGTGCCAGTATATAAAGTGGATTAATGAAACTGCTAGATATGAGAAATACCACAGGCGTAGAAAACAAGCCTCTCAGAGTTTTGACTCTCTATCATAAGGCTTAACCCAAATGGCATAAGACAAATCATGAAGCCACAACAAACATAAAACATATTCTAGTAACTTGTATTTGTCTTTTGTCAATGTGTCTTGAAGAAGAGTCGAAACAAGGGCTCACTCAGATCGTGCACTCTGTCAACTCATTACTAGAACACCGAGAAGATAGATTGTCACCTGCGCAGGATGTAACTTCGCGAGTGTCTACAGAGATACCAGAAATCTTGAATAGCTAAACACTATAAACAACATGGGATAGGAGTATATGCTAACGCACAGGCAAAATCCTATAAGCATTGGAATGTTCATTGTGTGTGTCCAAGTACACGTTCGTATTTAGAATCGTAGCCAAGCTCTCCAAACTCTGACACCAATGGAATTATCGCCAGACTAATTGCCCAGGAAACCATGCGAAAAGACCATTAAATCATCTTAGGTGGTGTAAAAAGCCGTCGATAAAGAGTCGAATCTGAAGTGGCTCATTATTAGTCGATTAAGTGCAATTAAACGCAGTTAAAGCCTGCAAACCATACAAGATATCAAGTTGAATCCACACCAAGTGCAGACCAATCTGGCAATGGCCATTCGTTTTCTTTATTCACCATTGCTAGAACCATCCACGGCATGTTGACGCAGGTAATCCAACTGCAATACATAGGTTAACTACGAAAACATTGGTTGGAGAGCGAAGCTTCTAAAAAGCAAAACGGAGGTATGGACCAGGCTATTGCCGGTTATGCCCAAGGCACCCAGCTTATGACAAGAGAAGTGCACAGCAATTGCAGCAATAATGATCCTTTCTGTATCTGCAACAGGTTGGTGATCTGCGAACTTCCTTTATGCATCCGTGTTCACGTTCACATAACATCCTTCCATGACTAAATGCCCACAAAAGGAATAACTACGAATGGCGCAGGTAAACTCGGCAAACTATTGGTGAGAAGGCGACATTGTTTTCAAAAGCAAACGACAATTATGACAAGGCTATTGCTGGTTATGTCTGAGGCGCCGGTCATACCAAGAAATGCTTTAATAATTCTTCTTTCAGTAAGCGGAAACCGGCTCATATCGCTAAGAAGCCCAACTTAATTGAGTGCCCATCGTCACGCTATCCAACATATTTCCATGTCTAAACGCCTAAACGCCTAGAAACAGTTTAGCATATGTGTACACGGCCAGATCGCCAATGTGTCTAAGGTTTGCATTTGATGTACTGAAAAGACCACGGATGTCAAAACCCACACAACCCAACATGTCCCAAACATGTTAATTCTGTTTTCAAATAATTGTTAGCTGCCAAAGGAAAAAAGGACCAGCAGACCGTCCGCAGCGTGCATTACCTTAAACATTAACATTTGGTAATTGGCTTTATACTACAGGTGAAGCCACGTTTTCTTAAATGGTCTATGTTGAACCATGTACCGGTCTTTGTTTGATTCCTATGTGAATCCTATCCCATCGAAATGGGAATAATGAAGATTAATGACGCGATAATTGTGGCACGAATTTGCTGAGTTTACACATATTAATCATGTACAGACTTTATATCAGGAGGTTTTCGAAAGAGCGGCGCTCTGGGCCCAAGAAGCTCTACGCTTGAGCTTGTGTTTAAGTTCTAAATGAGGTGGTACATTAATAGATCATTTTTCAATTTGAAAATTCAATTTCAAATCATTTATTCACAAAATACCCTCTCATTTTACACACAAGTGATCACAGAGTATTAACATTTCAAGCTCAAATACATGAATACGAAAGTAAATAATTAGATCGAGATAAAAGACGAATACTATGTTAGATTGATTAAAAGAATAAAGTAATGATATAAAAGGAATAATATTAATATTAAAGAGACAGGAGCATTTTACATTTCCAGAAAGAAGCGCCCCAATTTTTTTCGAACCCGGGTATTTTGCATATTTGGAACGCTTACCAGTGTACTAGATCATACCTGAAGTGAATAAACCGGATTAGCTGTCTTTATGTATAATAAGATGATGATGTAGGATTTTATGTCGTGCACGACAGAATATCAAAGCATGGTTTTGATAGGGACCATTACATTAGCAGGCAAGCCTAATTTTTAAGAAATTTAATCAAAAAATATACATTAAACCAGATTGGAATGCTTCAGATCGAGGATGGTTTCGAGAATGGTTTGTAACCGGAGTCGTGTATCACAGATGCTTACTCCATATTAGATTTTGGAACTTACCGAGGACATCCGCTTCACTGAGCTCATCAAAACAGGAAAATAGGATGTTCTCTGTTCAGCTTGGAGCGAAGAGGTGCCGATGGTGTACGCTCAAGAATGGACTTCCCCAAAGGAGCTTGCTCGCACCCTCCTGTTCAACATCTATACTAACGATCAACCTAGGAGTGGAGGAAGCTATACAGACGATCTTTCAGACGATCTTGGAATTAGCGCACAAGATGCAGCCTTCACAGTTGTCGAGGAGAGACTCTCCAAAGCTTTGGATGAACTCACTTCTTATTATGAGGAAAACTATCTACGTGCAGATCCATCCAAGAAACAGGTGTGAGCATTCCATCTACGCAACCATGAAAGCCAAACGTCAGCTTAAAGTAACCTGGTCTGGAACACCCCTGGAGCACTATGATAATCCTGTCTACCTAGGATTTACCTTAGACAGCACTCTCTCTTATAAGACTCACATCAAGATGACGAAAAGTAAAGGATGTTCACGCAATAATATCTCGAACAAACTCACTGGCATAAGATGGGTGCTCGCCCACATACCGTAACATATTTTGTTTGTTTGTTTGTTTGTTTATTTCTTCTTTAAACTGGGTAACTTATTCAGTGGATGATACAAGATGTCCTCTGTTCTTCCATAAGGCCCAGGGTACATCTTAAAATTATAACATACAAATATAATGTCATATATATAATTACAGATTAAACATAAAAATTGAACAGTCTAAAAAGATAAATCTTAAGCTACTTAGAGTTTACCACCAAAGTGAGAAACCAAAGCAAAATAATGTTATTTCACAAGAATCATAATGATAAAAAGTGAATAAATCATTTGAACTATAATTTTTTTATATAAACGTAAAATAATGATGAGTAGATTTGCAATAATAAATAAATTATCCTATGATTACATCAATCTAATAGTAATTCATTCAATACTTACAAGAGTAAAACATAGTAGTGAGTAAAAAACAAAAATTAGCAAGAATAATAACTTAGCAAATTTATAATACAGGATAAACTGTGTAGGGTACCAGCCCAAGAGAGACTTAAAACATAATTAAAACACCCTAACGTGGGTAACAAATGCAAGAACAAAATTTAAAAATACATTTCAGACAATTTAATGTTAACATATGTCACCTAAGATATGTAGAAGGAAAAAAATTAACATTTATACTAACAATCACTTTTTCAAATGATACTGATTTTTAAAACTAAAACTGGACACACTGTCTGGAAGCAGACATTTTATGTTGGCAGTTATTGAATTCCAAGCTTTGGCCCCTCGAAATAAGAATGAACGTCTGTGGAAGGCACATTTGTTCCCTGGATCCACTAACCCGCCGGTCTCATGATCTAAAGGTCGTGGGTTCGAGTCCCGCTGCGGCCAATGTATTGTGCACTTGGGCAAGGCACTTTACTTCGCTTGCCTCTCTCTACCCAGGCTACCCAGGAGTGAAATGGGGAGCTGTTAGGGGGATTATCACAATCTAAGTGCTGATAGTTAGTTGGCCTGGCAGCAAATCTTAAAGAAGCATGTCGCTTCATTCTGACGATTTCCTGATGGCAGCGTAATGATAATGGCCAGGCGCTTTGAATCCTCAGGTAAAAAGCCCAATATAAATCCCGCTATTGTTATTGTTGTCCTGGTTTTGAATGTAAGGGCAATACATCCCTGAGAACTACCCGAGTCTTGTGACTATGCCAATATTTCATAACAGTAAAATAAAATTGAAGTGCATCTGGGACAAGACCTGATAAGCATTTGAACACGGTAAGGCACAGATTGTCTTTTCTACGTTCACCAAGAGCCTTCCACCCCAGCTTTTCTTTGATTAGGTAAGATGGGGTTCTGACAGGGACTTTGAGGATGGCCCTCCCTGCCCGGTTTTGCAGACGTTCCACCTTGTCACATAACATTTGGTTGCAATTTCCCCACACAACAAAAGTTTAACCTGGGAAGCACATGGGCTTTATAGATGATATTCATATCTTGTACTGACATCCATCTCCTGATGCGATAAAATAACCCTATATACTTAGAAACAGTGAAGTAAATAGCATTTATATGAATGTCCCATTTCAAAGATTGATCAAGAGTTAGCCCAAGGTATTTATATTGGTCAACATTTTCAAGCTGAGTGTTTTTCAAACACAAACGAAGTTGGTTGGCCTTTTCCAGCTTTTGTATCGAACAAAATGGCATAGCTTGAGTTTTTTGGCATTCAAGGTTAACTGGTTCTCTACCATCCACGATGTATTATTAGCCAGATCTGCATTAGGAGTGACATTGATGTCATCTACATTGTTGGATGCATGAAACACTGCAGTGTCGTCAGCATAAAGATTGATTTTTGTGCCATTAGAGACGACTGTCGGTAGGTCATTTATGTGCATTGTGAATAGAAGAGGACCAAGTATTGACCCTTGGGGAACTCCAAAGTGTACTGCTGCAAAGGTTGATTGTACATTTCCCACTTTTGTTGCCTGTTTTCTATTACCAAAGTATGATTTAAACCAATCCAGCTCCAGACCCATAATTCTAAACACTACACACTGAGTTTACTAATCAAGATGGAATCATTCACTCTGTCGAAGGCCTTTTTAAGGTCTATAAATATGCCTCCGACTAAGTTACCAGAGTCGATGTTCTTAAGGATATAATCAGTAACCTCTACCGGTGTTGTTGATGTAGAATGTTTGGGTCTGAAACCAGATTGGTTTTTATTTAGGTATGAGAAAAGTTGATTATGTACAAGCCTTTCAAATATTTTCATGGTAATCGTGACCCGTCCTTGTTAATGTGCGTGACCTTGCTTATTTTCCACTGTTGAGGTACTTGGCCTGCTGATAAGCTGAGATTAAAAAGCTTGGTGAGGGGTGAAGCAAGGGGGTCCAGCCCCTGCATTTAGAAGCTTGCTACCCCCCCCCCCATCAAGACCGGTTGCTTTCTTTTCATCCAGTTTATTCAGTAGTTTAAAACCTCATTCTCTTTGATACTTACAAAGATGGGAAAGATCAACCCATGCCAATAAGCTTTATCCAGCGTTAAATCCCGGGCGTTAAATGCCTCCTGCCGGCTTATCACAGGATGTCTTCGCCCAATTCCAACGGAGAACTTAAACATCCTAGCAGGAATTGCTCCACCAGACATCCGTCGTAGTGTAGCACGCATGCAAGAGCGTAGCTGCAAGTATCTAATGTGAAGTACCCTATGTCTGGACAGAGACCAGTTGCTACCCGCCTTAACAAGAGAGAGTTCCTAAGAGAAAAAAACAGTCTCTAAGCCCATAGAGTTATTGATCATCATCATCATTATCATCATCATCATCAGTTTTTATATAGCGCCTTATCATCGTAAACAGTCTCCAAGCGTTTTTACCTATTATTATTACACCGCCATTAGGAAATCGTCACAATCATTTCGCTTCATCTAGGTAGCCGCCGGCCAAGCACACATCCCTACCAGCACTTACATTGTAATATCCCTCATAACATGACAGCTCCCCAGATTTCGCTTGGGTGAACGAAGCAATTGAGATTAAGTATCTTGCTCAGGGACACAAACACGTTGGCCACGGCGGGGCTCGAACTCACGATTCCTGCACTTTTCCACTGGACCACATGTGCTCTCATTCTGAGCAAACTTAATATTGGTCCACCAAATGGAGCACATTTTCGCTCATAACAACCAAACTTAACATCTTTTAGCCCTAAAATTTCACAGGGTAAATGAGAAAAATAGTAGTTTTCTGTAGCCATCAAAATATTGACAACTTCTGGTAAAATCTGGGGTTTTGGCTTGCGGCAACGCGATGCTTTCGAAAGCTTCATTTACATTTGCTTAGCAATGCGTAGCTTTCGAAAGCAAATTGGTGCCGCAATTTTACATCATGGCTTGTCATATTTGTTATATCCTGACCGGCTTGTGTCGTACTCCGGGCGCACCTAGCGTTCTCAGTCTCCTTTTAATATTGTCAATCTAGTGGTCCATTAGCACAGCTCATCGACTTTATCATATTTATCAGGAACTTCAATCGTGTTCATCATAACGTTGAAACGATTAAGCGCAAAGCATGAATGGGAGTGTCACACGAGCTGCAGAATGAATGTTCAATTGGATTTTTCGCTTCTTGTTGTCCTGGTGATATTTGCTGGCGGTAAAATCGGAATTTTCACCCACACCATTGAACGCCTAAACGAGACTTAGTGATTTCCAATGCTAATGTTTTAATCAAAACCAAGAAAGGAGGCATTTTAATTTCGCTTGCGGTGCCACAATTTACAGCGAGCCTTACTTTATATAATCAGGATGTAGTATAATCAATGACACGATATTGTAGTGAGCTAAAAATGTGGTTTTGTAATGAAGATAGAGTAATATTGATCGACCAAAATGGGGCACATTTGCCACAAAATATTTCATGATCATGATCAAAATTTCATTAAGTACTAGCGCTTTGTGGGCTAAAATGAGTGCAATGTCAGGGTTTTAAAGTGTTAAGAATAGGATTTTTGTGGAATTACATGACCTTATTGCGGTGAAATTTCCCAAAAGTGGTGCATTGTGGATGGATTCAATACATCCTCTGGGTAAAACAATACATTGTGATAGAATAAGGATAACATTTTATGCTGAATTCTATTACCTCTACTGCCCATTATTCAAAAGCGCGCTCTTTGATTGGTTTGTCGCTCTTTGATTGGTTGGACACATTATTCTTACATAAACATGAACATCTTACCCTTTATTTCTTAAATAACATGTTTTAAGTAAAGAGCATGGCGAATATAACAATGCGTAGGCGATATGTGCCAAAGAACGCGCCTGGTTAATCACGCGCCGCACCTTCCACGTACCAATTGTGTTTTTCTGTGAGACCTATATGCAGATCTGCGTAAAACAACGCGGCATGCAGACCTGTCTGGAAAAGATTTGATCAAGATTACCTTATTAAAATAACCATTATCGGGCGTTTTCTTGAACGGGTTACCCCATATTTTTATTCCGGTAGTTTGAAGTATGCAAGATGTGAAAATCAGAAAAAAAATGCTCGTCCGTTCTATTTTCTTTTTGGGGAAGTTGAGTTTGGTGTGCTCGAATTTTCTCATAGAGCTGTGTGGTAATTTAGGGAGCAAATATGCACTCTTTTCCAAAGCTCAAAACGAATACGGTAAGCTATATCTTGTATTTGAGATTCGTTATAAGCACAAATGAACGTGCAACATTTTTAAATTTTAAACCAACACCTTTAATGATTTTTGTTACATACTAAACATTGTACAATTGTTAACAAATACTGACAGTCATACACGCACAACGAGACACCCCTTAATAGGACTTTAGTGTGCTTATTTATCTCATACTCTTCTGCAATTATTGGAAACGTGACCGACTTACAATATTAGACCTTTTTCGATGTAGTATCTGCAAGAAACTACAGTATTGTGGTTATATGATGTTATACACACGCATAGAGCATATTTAATCAAATGAATGATCAACCACGCTATCTGGTCAGCGTACTATATTCACAACGCGTTCTCTTCTCGCTCTCCATATCTTTCATGTTATACAAACATACATGCTCATTGAAAGGGTGAGCAAGTTTCAATACGTTTCAGCATTTTTTCAACATCATCATCATCAGCAATCATATCAATATCAGATTTCATCATCAATCATCATCAATCATCACATATTATCATCATCCCATCATCATCATCATATACATCATCATCATCATCATCATCATCATACAATATACGGTACGCACACACCGACGCGCTTCTTCCAGTCTCATAATGGTTTTGGGGTAGGATTGTCGGAACTTGTATATAGCGGTTTACGAATGCCATTCAAAATTACAAATTGACAATTCCTCACGACGGAATGTTTGACGAAATCTAATCACCTGACACTTTGACACAAAGTGCACTGTTATTGCGAGACAACTCTTCCTTTCGATATAGAATGATCGAGGTTCTTGAAGCTCCTACAACAGCAAGCTGCAATTATGCGGATGCACAACCTCGACTAACAGTGGGATTCTGTTGATAAATCGAATAAGACTACCAAGACAGTTGTAAGTATATTTGTTCAATAGGTCACTCAGATGAAGAGTTACTTTATCTTCCGAGAGGTGTATAATTATCTTTGCAGACGAGAACACTTGCACTTGATCATTTTGGACATAGCCTCCTTAAAGTCTGGATGTTGAGTGGCATTAGTAATTGGATTTATAAACTGCTGATCTAGAAATAACACCAGCCTAAAACACAAGCCTCTCAGGCGTTTTGACTCTGATCATAAGACTTACCCAAATGGCATAATACAAATCATGGAATGGACACAAACACGTAAAAATTCTATTCCTTAGTAACTTTTCTTGTCTTTTGTTCCACACGTGTCTCGCCGAGCAAGTCGGAACAGTTGGTCTCAGACGTGACCTCTGTCCATTTCATGATTAGAAGCACGAGAAGACAGATTTTGAGCCCCCACCCGGTTCGGGAATTAACCCTCCGCGGTTCTCCAGATGTGTACGAAGGATTTTAGAGTAGGCAAAATATTATAATAACTCCATGGAATAGATTGATACTAGGCATCACATGGCTATAAGCATTGGAATGTTCATTTGTGGTGTCCCAAGTACATGTGTCGAATATTTGGCAAATCGTAGCCAATATCCCTCCAAACTCGTGATACCAATGGATTGTGGCTAGACTAACAGCAAACAAACCACCATCGTAACGAGACCACTTAAAACATCTTCGAGGTGTAAAACACGTCCCTAAAGATTCGAATATGAAGTGATCATGATCAGTCGATTTATAGCAATAAACGCAAGTGTGAAAGTACTGCAACCAATACAAGATATTAAATTGAATCCACACCAAATACAACCCCATCTGGCAATGGCCATTCGTTTTCTTCATTCACCATTGCCAGAACCATCCAAGGTGCATGTTGACGCAAGTAATCACTCTGCAATACACAGGTTAACTACGAAAACATTGGTTGGAGAGCGAAGTTTTCTAAAAAGCAAACGCGGTATGACCGGCTATGTGCCGGTTTACCCAAGGCACCAGCCACGCCAAGAAGTGCCGCAACAAGTATCTTTCAGTATTTGAAACAGATTGGTCTCCGTGGCTCTTTCGTTTTTTGTCATCCGTCCAGTGTCCCGTTTCATCCGTCTTTCCATGACGAAATTCTCAGAATAAGACACTTTAGCTTCTGCGTACGCAACTGGACTGTATTGGATCACCCATGGATATCAAAAATCCATAGTTGTCCAAAATCCACACACAACCGATACGACATTAATTTTCGTTTTATAGAGTATATTCTCTGCGTGCACTACTAGAACATTCAAATTCAGTTAATAGATATATTGTATCACCAGGCACGTTTTAAAATGCCCTTTGTTGAACGAGAGACAATTTACCACAGTATCTCTGATAGAACCATACACCACTACTGCTTGATTCCGTTGCGATCAAAGAGTGGATATGGGAATAATGAAGATTAATGATGCGATAACTGTGGCATTGCTTTACTCCTATTCAATCATGTCGAGACCTTATATGAGGAGGTTTAAGAAAGAGCTGCGCACTGCCCTCAAGAAAATATACGCTTGTGATCGTTTTCAAGTTCTAAATGAGATGGTACACTAGTATATGGCAAATACTATCTTTATTCAAGTGAATCATCAGCGAGTCTCTTCATTTTCTCTATTAATAACTTTTAAAGGGATTTTAAATCTACATAATTTCTACACCTACATTGTTTCAATACATGAACATTCTGGCAGTAATCATATATCTGGATGGTAATAATAATAATTCAACATGCTTATTATAACCGATGTAATTCTAACACGATGTGGAGTCCCGGAAGGATCTACATTGGGGCCATTATTGTTAATCATCTATATCAACGATATTACTAATTCATCATCATTACTTATTTTAGTTGCAGATGATACCACAATACTTGATTCCCACAAAGATCTTGCTGATCAAATTAACAGAGTAAATATCGAGTTACAAAAAAGTACCAAGCTTTATTCTCATTGAATGTCAACAAATTACAGATCTATTTCCATAGTACACTATCAGTGATTTGGCTAAATCAGCAAAATCGAAAAATCATCACAATCAGATTTTGCATGTACGTAAACAAGTACAGGTATCCTAACATAACCTGTGCAATGAAAGACCATAAGCAAAGCAACCTAATACGGCAGAGTCGGGGGGCGATTTATTCATTACTGTCCGAAACTGCACTTACCCTACAACAACGTAACTGAATGGAGAATCGTATCTTGGAATACTACCATTTATTTCTTAAAACATTATATTTTTCTTTTCTTTCAATTCTACAGGTGAAAAGGTAACTTATGAGAAATTCTACAGACTTATCCTTCACTTTGAAGCGATTCCTCCTCAAATTTCCAAAATATTTTTCAAAAATCACTGATAGTGTCTTACATCCTATATAGAATCGAAGGTAGAGATATAATCTTAAGTTATAGCCCTTAAATCCCTAAATGCATTTTTGCCACTTTTCCAAAATCACGGAGCGGACCCCTGTCTTGTGTTATACGGGGAAAGTGCTCCTAGATCTGACAACACAAATACCAGTACCTCCTTTTTTGCGGTGATCGTCATGTTGCTAGTCATTTTCCTCTAGGGACGTAAGGAATATAAAATACATCCATCAAGAAAGAACATTCTTGTTAGTGTTTATGCCTATTGAAATCGACTATGCCCAATTTTAAGTAAAATAATATTTTGACTTTCAGTGCCGGAAAGCTATAGGGCAGCGGTCATTATTTGCGTCAGGGGAAGGAATGGAAGAATTAGATTTGTTTCTGTACAAAATTTCGCGTTCCCCTAGCTCTATAGACTTTCTCCATTCTAAAGTTCTGGTTCGAATTCCCCTCTCCTTGACTAAAAATTTAAGGTTCTCCCTGGGGTTCTCTCTGTGGTTAAAACGTGACATTAAATTCATCTGGTAAACAGTAAATTTTGTAGTTAAAATGTAACATAACTTCATCAATCTTTTGTTTCACAAAAAAGAAAACAACCCGTCCACAAACGTTGTAGTTTAAATGAGGCTTTTAATCCCCTCCTCAAAAGGAATCGACCCCTTTTCTCAAATAGTATTCTTTGTAGTAATAATGATGTATCACTCGCTATGTGATTTGTTTTCCGTTATCTCAAATAGTAAACTTCGTAAATAAAGCGAGGCAGCACCGATTCATATGCTTTGTAGTTAAAACGAGACATCAATATTTGATTTGATTTGTTAAGAACCCCCTCGTTCATTAAAATATTTCAGGTACCCCTCTCAAAACCCTCATCCCCCAGGCGTAAATAATGATCCTTCTGTAATGACTTGCTAAAATTTAACTTTATTTAACGCTTTATACTACAAAGATCAGCAGCGTGAAATTTATTCATTGTGAAATATGAATAAAACAAGTGTACTAGGAAGTGTACAGGATAAGCATAACTAGTAATAAGAATAAAAACTTAATCCTATATAGAATCGAAGGTAGAGATATAATCTTAAGTTATAGCCCTTAAATCCCTAAATGCATTTTTGCCACTTTTCCAAAATCACGGAGCGGACCCCTGTCTCATGTTGCTAGTCATTTTCCTCTAGGGACGTAAGGAATATAATATGCCCAATTTTAAGTAAAATAATATTTTGACTTTCAGTGCCGGAAAGCTATAGAGCTATAGGGCAGCGGTCATTATTTGCGCCAGGGAGGGAATGGAAGAATTAGATTTTTTCTGTACAAAATTTCGCGTTCCCCTAGCGTTATAGACTTTCTCCATTCTAAAGTTCTGTTTCGAATTCCCCTCTCTTTGACTAAAAATTTAAGGTTCTCCCTGAGGTTCTCTCTGTAGTTAAAACGCGACATTAAATTCATCTGTAAACAGTAAATTTTGTAGTTAAAATGTAACATAACTTCATCAATCTTTTGTTTCACAAAAAAGAAAACAACCCGTCCACAAACGTTGTAGTTTAAACGAGGCTTTTAATCCCCTCCTCAAAAGGAATCGACCCCCTTTCTCAAATAGTATTCTTTGTAGTAATAATGATGTATCACTCGCTATGTGATTTGTTTTCCGTTATCTCAAAGAGTAAACTTCGTAAATAAAACGAGGCAGCACCGATTCATATATTAAACTTTGTAGTTAAAACGAGACATCAATATTGATTTGATTTGTTAAGAACCCCCTCGTTCATTAAAATATTTCAGGTACCCCTCTCAAAACCCTCATCCCCCAGGCGTAAATAATGATCCTTCTGTAATGACTTGCTAAAATTTAACTTTATTTAATTTAAACTACAAAGATCAGCAGCGTGAAATTTATTCATTGTGAAATATGAATATTTTTGGGGTCAATGAGTTGAAAAGCGTTCGTAGTGACATGACCTTGAACGTTGAAGCGTCAATACAATAACAAAAGCAAAATTTGCGCGTGGATGCAGGGAATAGAAGCTAGTGGTGTAAGCCGTGCATGTTCCGATATTTACAGGCTTCTCAATACATATAACTAAATTCCCTGTTTTTCAACCATTATGCCGCTGTCACATCATGTAGCTGTTGTTGTGGGCTTGATATTTATTTCATCAGGACTTCTGAAGGTGCTGGTACTGCCAGATTTAGAGCTCAGTCAATTCATGGTAAGACCGTAGACTAAATTAGGACCATAGACGTAGCTAGGACAAAGGAGGTTTTAGACACGTTCTAGTGTCTTATTTCCGTTTTGATTTCTTTCTGAGGACGTCGTTTCTGCAGTAGATAGCTCATTTATAGTTGACGATTATAAATCATTTCCAGCCACATACTGCATTATATATAATATTACGTTCATGTACATTATATGCGTAAATCTTTAATGATCATAAGCTCTTCCAAATGTGTGGACCATAGAGGACGCTCCTTCCACTAATACCGAACCCAGATGGTGGCGGCCACGAAATCCTAAATTTTGACCCGCCATGGGCACAAAACCTTGACGAAAACATTATAAATGTGTTATTTTTTCGTTCCAAAACTTGTAAATTGCCCCAAAACCTTTACGAAAAATAATGTAAATGTGTTCTGTTATACTGTAGCCAAATTTGGCTTGCGGTATGCAACCTGTATTGATATATGTATTTGGAATTATTTTGTGGTTTGCCACTTTACCCTCGGTTGTACCCATATTTTTTTTTAATTTAGCAACATTTTTATCAGTGGGGCGGAAGCATCAAAATTTAGGGGGAACGAGCATCTATATTTTGAACGTGTTCCCTTGAAATCATTACACTACGACTGTCCAAGATGGCCGCCAATCAATGCTGCAAAATCCTGCAGACTTTACAAAGAAATAATTTTGAATTTCATATATAAACGTGCAAATGCCATCCAATGTCATGTCAGTGAAAACGTATCCAGCAGTAAGAAATGGATTAAAATGGATAGTATTATTGGAATATCATCATAATTCAAAATGTCTTGTGCGCAAATGATCTGAATTTTGAACAGTACCTGTTAAGAGCCCCTAATTTCTGTTACGGCATTACATGGATGCCAAGCTCAGAAATACCCTTCAAACACAAACAAATGAGCTTTGTGCACAAATGATCTGAATTTTGAACAGTACGGGTTAAGAGCCCCTAATTTCTGTTACGGCATTACATGGATGCCAAGGTCAGAAATACCCTTTAAACACAAACAATGAGCCTTGTACATAAATAATCTGAATTTTGAACAGTACAAGTTAAGAGCCCCTAATTTCTGTTACGGCATCACATGGATGCCAAGGTCAGAAATACCCTTTAAACACAAACACATGAGCCTTTGTGCATATATGATCTGCATTTTGAATTTGAACAGTACAGGTTAAGAGCCCCTAATTTCTGTTACGGCATCACATGGATGCCAAGGTCAGAAATATCCTTTAAACACAAACAATGAGCCTTGTGCGCAAATGATCTGAATTTTGAACAGTACCGGTGTAGAAGTAACCATTGTCCGGCGTACTCATAGTCCGGGAACAATGGTGAACAATAGGGCAATCGATTCAGTTGACTCTTTACGCAACATTAGTTTCACGCTTTATTCCGTTATCGGGTAGACGTTTCATATAGAAGTCCCATGGATGCAAATGAGCTATTACAATTGATTCCGTCATGCACTGTATGACGTTGTGCAGTAGTGCTTGACGGAATAAATGGCAATACCTCATTTGCATCCATGGGACTTCTATATGAAACGTCTACCCGTTATCGTCTATAGAGCCCCGGACTATGGCTCCCACCGGACTATGTCTGCTTTCACAGCGGTTAAGAGCCCCTAATTTCTGTTACGGCATTACATGGATGCCAGGCTCAGAAATACCCTTCAAACACAAACAATGAGCCTTGTTTTTTTTTTTTTTTTTTTTTTGATGACCTTGAACAAATGTTGGTCTGTAGTGTAAACACAAAAGGTTGCAGGTATAGCAAACTATACCTTTTTTTAAACCTTAGGACAAGATAAACACTTCTATACCTATTTCAAATCCACATGAAACATTTACAAATTTTACCCCTGTTAAATTACCCCCTTCCCTATCTCACAATGCTCAATGATGCCAAAGTGGCATTGGAATCAGCAGGTCAATGTTGCCTAGAAACCATCAAAACAATTTGTGTGGACGCTTGCGCAAAGTCATATGGGTCGAGCATCGGACTAACACAAACAATGAGCCTTGTGCGCAAATGATCTGAATTTTGAACAGTACCGGTGTAGAAGTAACCATTGTCCGGCGTACTCATAGTCCGGGAACAATGGTGAACAATAGGGCAATCGATTCAGTTGACTCTTTACGCAACATTAGTTTCACGCTTTATTCCGTTATCGGGTAGACGTTTCATATAGAAGTCCCATGGATGCAAATGAGCTATTACAATTGATTCCGTCATGCACTGTATGACGTTGTGCAGTAGTGCTTGACGGAATAAATGGCAATACCTCATTTGCATCCATGGGACTTCTATATGAAACGTCTACCCGTTATCGTCTATAGAGCCCCGGACTATGGCTCCCACCGGACTATGTCTGCTTTCACAGCGGTTAAGAGCCCCTAATTTCTGTTACGGCATTACATGGATGCCAGGCTCAGAAATACCCTTCAAACACAAACAATGAGCCTTGTGTACAAATGATCTAAATTTTGAACAGTACAGATTAAGAGCCCCTAATTTCTGTTACGGCATCACATGGATGCCAAGGTCAGAAATATCCCTTTAAAACAAGCAAATGAGTCTTTTGCACAAACGATCTGAATATTTATTTTAACAAAAACTATTTTTGTTTGGTTTAACTCTTCAAAAATTTGGAACGTCCGAAACAATGGTGATAATAATGAAGACACTCAAGAGTAACCTTATGAATACAAGTTATACTTATTCTAATAATGTCCACTCGGACGTGGCGACTGATATACAGAATAACGTTGCAGAGTTCAATGATGATACATCCTCACGGTGAAAATTTCAAAAAGAAGTCTTGCACAATATAATATTCCAGGATAATAAATCCGAGGGAATCTCTTCAGTATTATTCTACTTTTTTTCAGAGGAGTCCAGCAGTTCAAGACGACGGGGTTCTATACGTCCCTTGGCGAAACAAAATCTGCAGTATATCAGTCCGGGATATGTCAAAACTATCACCACAAATTCCGTCTGTCGCAATTAAATGTCCACTTTTAAGGCTACAATTTGGAATCCTATTTTGATTCCCAGTACTTTTGGCTTCAAAGATGATAGCAGACTAAATATAGCTTTACGCTAATGTGGTATCTAAAATAACAATCCTGGTACTGCACAGATCTAACAACTCTACAGATCAGAGCGGAAGGTATTATCATGCATGAACTAATCAATTTATTATTTGGAAGTGAAGCAAGATGTTGTTGGGTGAAATGAGGGATCCACTATAGGGGGACAAAGGATCATGAATTCATGGAATTTGGGAATTTGACTGCTGAAACTTAATGTACCAAGTCGTTGAGGGACAATGTGTGGACAATGCGTTCAGGTGGAGGGACAATTTACCTTTACCCTATTCCCCACTGCCTCCAAGATACCAGTGAGGAATATGATGAAGAAAGCGTGTTCAACAAAGAGCAATCAAGGAAAGATGGTTGTGTTTCAAACGTCTCAGTTTACTTTCAACAAGGGTGTTTTTAGGGTCCTACCTTCTGCTGAAACTGGAGCCCAAAGCTGAGACAAACATACTGTTTGGAATTGATTTCCCAATGCTACATGAGCTATTAACAATGCGAACTTATAAAGTTTAAATTAGTTATATCACAAGAAGCATACTTTATACCTACTTTTTATTTAATTTCAATTAAAGAATGTCTTGAAGGTGATTTCATGGCAACTTTGTTGATTGTATCAGGATAGCCGAAACTGGCCCAACCGGTTTTCAACTGTCTTCAGCTTAATTAGCCATAACTCTGAACCCGATCAAATTACACCATACTAAAAGCTCATGAAAGCTGGAACTTCTAAAAAAGAATCAGTAAAACACCAGTTGAGACGAACTTAAATTTTTGGCCAAAATCAATTAATATTTGATTGTATATTTTTTTTGGGACAGTCGTTAATTTCTGTTACTGGCATCATATGGATGCCAAGGGCAGAAATACCCTTAAACAACACAAATGAGCTTGTTACAAATGATCTAAATTTTGAATGATGAGAGAGAGATTAAGAGCCCCATAATTTACTGTTACCGGCATCCGATGGATGCCAAGGGTCAGAAATACCTTAAACACAAACAAATGAGCCTTTGTGGCAAAAATGATCTGAATTTGAAGCAGTACAGGTTAAGAGCCCCTAATTTCTGTTACGACGTCTCGTGGACGCCAAGGCAAATACCTTCAAACACAAACAAATGAGCCTTGCTGCAAAAACCAACCATGATCTTGAATTTTGAACAGTACAGGTTAAGAGCCCCTAATTGTCTGTTACGACGGCATTAACATGGATGCCAAGGTCAGAATATCCCTTTAAAAACAGCAATGAGTCTTTTTGCACCACGATCTGAATATTTATTTTAACAAAAAACTAATTTTTTTGTTTGGTTTAACTCTCAAGATTGGAACGGGTCCGAAACAATGTGATAATAATGAAGACACTCAAGATTAACCTTATTATACAAGTTATACGTATTCTATAATGTCCACTCGGAACGTGGCGACTGATATACAGAATACGTTTGCAGAGTTTCATGAGGATACACCTCATCGGTGAAATTTCAAAAAGACGTCTTGCAAATATAATATCCAGGTTACTAAATCCGAGGGAATCTCTTCAGAATTATTCTAGGTTTTTTTCGGAGGAGTCCAGCAGTTCAAGGCGACGGGGTTCTATACGTCCTTGTAACGAAACAAATCTGCAGTATAATCGTCCGGTATTCAAAACTATCACCACAAATTCCGTCTGTCGCAATTAAATAAATGTCCACTTTTAGGGCTACAATTGGAATCTTATTTTGATTCCCAGTACTTTTGGCTCAAAGACGAATAGCAGACCGAAATATAGCTTTTAGGGCTACAATTTGGAATCCTATTTTTTGATTCCCATTACTTTTGCTTCAAAGATGATAGCAGACAAATTAGCTTTTACGCTAATGTGGTAATCTAAAATAACAATTCTGGTACTCTGCACAGATCTACAACTCTACAGATCAGAATTAACTACTGGCCAAGTCTTATTTAGGAAGCTCAGCTATATTTATACTTGACACTAGTTTCCTCATTTCTGCGATAGGCATTACATCATCTTACATTATCAAATTGGATCTCACATTAAGCATGATGGAAATTATCTATGTTGCAATCTTTAACTTACACCATACTGGAAATCCCAGCTATTTATAGTAACTATTTTTCTAGAAATGTCTCTGACATGAAAATGGAACACTGTTGTTGAGCCCTTATAGCGGATAAGGGGATCCAGTTTTCTCTTGCATTACTAAATGAGGTACTTTTTACTCATGCTATAGTTTTAATCTAAACGTTGGATTTGTCCCTATTAGGCAATCCAATTTAGATTGATTTTAATTAATCATGTGTATGTGTAGCCACGAAGACGAGCATACTTACAATGGGTAAAGAATCGCTAAAAAAAACGAGGAAGAGGATATTTTTTTTATAACCGCATATGTTTAATAACACGTATTCATCTTTTCTTCATAAAGGCAAAGGAATTTCATCGTTATGCAGATGTATTTCCCTTACACGACACTTTGGTTATACTATTGATGCCGATTTGTATCGCACTCTCGTTGGGGGGCTGGCATAAAAGAATTGGGCATCGGTGGCTCTGTTGGCTTTGCGGACGACCACCATAGGCGAGCTATTCTGTCTTTTGAAACTCTGGTGATATGTTTGGTGGCGACCTACACGCATTTCGTTATTGACGAAGCAAGTCACATAGCTGTGCCGTTAATATTAGCATCACTTTTACTGTTCTTTCTCAGCCGGCATTAAATCACCGTGTTTACGATTACTAAACAAAAATGTACAAACTTAAAAAGTCAAGCGAGATGAAATCTATAATGTGCCTTATTTTGTATAGACCTAACTGTAAATATGTGCAACTGTTTTATTGCCGATAGCATGAATGGGTTGTGAATATGAGGCATTACTTAAAGGTTAGAATAAGGTGGCAAATAGGTGTTTGGCATCATCATGGTTGATTATAATTGTGGGACCGGTGAGCACCGGCATTTCTGAGGAAATTCTATTAAATGCTGCATGCCCCTATGGAAATTTATGGGCGGAAATGCATGACGTCAGTTATTGGCTTCTGAGGCCAAAGAAAACCCTGATAACCTTCATATATCCATCTGAAAGTATTTGAAGGGAAACAGATTGGCATCTGAAGTTGCAATTTAAGTTTACAGACATCGCTGTATTATGAACTGACTGGAATATATTTTTGTGCATCATGATTATGCAAAGACGAGCTAACCAGCTAAGTATGAGGCTATGAAGACAGTATTATTCAACTTCTACACTGTTAAAAATGTTCATTAAAATAACAGCGTTTTGACTGGCAGCTGGGACTCACAACAGTTAAAATCACTTTTTTTACAGTCATTTGCACGTTTCGAGTCCCTTTTTACAGTTATTTGCACGTTTTGAGTCCCGGCTAACAGTCAAAACGCCGTCTATTTTAAGACTCATGTAACAAGTGTATATAGACAGGGAAAGTATTGAAAAAGAGTGTCTTGATGAGGTTTTCCCCGCCTACTTCACCCACCAACCAGTTGCATCGAATGTTAATTTGAGGGACATGTTATAACAGGCCCAAAACACTTTAGTCCCAACTCGACTGTAGTGTAATATTGAGTGAGTCCCCCATGAGCGAGTGTCCAAGCTACCATGTCAACATGTATAAGGAATAAACCGTGAACTTGTAGGCGAGGCTATAAGGTATATGTGCTGTAAATAAATGATGTAGTGTAGTGAACAATAGCATTTCATCAATGCTTCGCTTTATTTTTTGTTTTCTACAACCCCGTGTCCCTGTACACGATATGCTATAGCGCCCCGTCTTAGGTACTTTATAATCGAAGCCTTTTCGCAAATACTGTGTGTTTTGCTTCTCTTTATTTTCCGTGATAAATCTTTCGTAACTATCCTGAGAACTGATTGGAATGAAGATAAAATCGACGGAATCATGAAGACATGTGAAGGTGCCGTTTTTGTACATTGCGAGTCTTGTGCGGTCAACCAAACAGTTTTACGGTATTATTTTATATTATTGTGAAGCGTTCGCATTATGGTTAAAGGTGCTTGGACAAAGTTAGTACACATTTTTGTTTCTACTATCCAAACGGCTATACCGATTTAACTCAAAAATGTTTTAATCGATGTTTCTTGGTGAAGAAGAAAAAAAGAAATGTGAAAATGATTGGGTCGCCTACCTTTTAAGCTAGACCTATATGCAGGGAGTGTTCCGTTTAACACATTCCTAGATGGGGATACCTAGTAATTATGTGTGAAACAACATGCGGGTTTTAGAGACAGCAGAAAAATGGTAATCTTGAAATTGATATGTACATAAACTCGAAGGTTGTATGTCTATTATATATTCACAGGGTCATCCAAAAACATCCACTTATGACCGTGATTTTCACCACGCTTAAAAAATCTTAAACTTTTATTACATATAAATAAAGTCGAGCACACATTTTAGATGTGAAAGAAAAATTTGAAAATGGAAGTTTTAAGTAATAAAAAGAGTAATAAGAAGTGCTTTGTATATGTTAGGGCCATTCTCCAATAAAGTGTTCTCCGAAATGACCAAATATCAACATCAGGAATTCCTGAAAATCCTTTTTCTATTATGGTATTGATAGCTTCCATAAATGTATTTTCTGGAAGGGTCAACTTAATTGCAGTTGCTATTTACAACCCAGAAAGTTGCAAGTTTTAATTTATTTCTCATCAACTAGGCACTCGATTATTATCATCCTGATTAACAGCTAATTTATAAGACAAAATTCTACTAGAATAGAAAACTATGTTTCAAAGTAAGAAACATGCATGGCACTGGCATATAGTAATAATTCATGGGGACATCTATATGTTAAATAACAGCTGCACTGTTAAATGTTCTTAAAAACGTTGTTTTAACTATCAGCCGGGACTCAAAACGTGCAAATAACTGTAAAAAACGTCGTTTTAACTGTTGTAAGTTCAAATAACTGTAAAAAAGCGTCGTGTTAACTGTTGTGAGTTCCAGCCGCCAGTCATAACGACGTTTTAATGAACATTTTAACAGTGTGAATATTATGTTCCAAGTACCTTTATATTGCGCTATTCACTATATGGCGTATTAACGTATCTGGTGTATACGTACCTGGCAAGCCTTTTTCTTAATCGTGCGGTTCTTTAAAAGTACATACTTTACCGAATTAATCTCTATACCTGATCCAGTATCACCATCATACTAAATTATAGTGTGGTATTCGACTTCGTGTATCACGGCATTTTGCCAAAGGGTTAAGTAACGTATCTGGCGCGGTATGAACGTAGCGTAAGTGATTCTTTCATGAATAGGCCTGTAGGTTGTTACTTTAAAACCAGATTTTTATGCACAACATGTATAATATAACTTTGAAAGAACGGATCGTGGCTAATGGCATGGCAAAAAGCAAGAATTATGCGTCATCATTTTTATTGCTTGATACTTTCTCGGTCGGGTACAAACTCTTGTCCGAATCATATTGAAAACATACCACCACATAAATAATGATTCAATTTAACGTGCGAAACAAGCTTTATAACCCGGGAGCTAGCACACATTTGTAACACATCTCAAGTACAAAAGGTTTGAGTGATTAAATATGTTGACAGACTGACAGGAACCCCTGAAACGCGATTCTTAAGTGCCGCAAGTGGTGCTTTTTTTTTTTTTTTTTTTTCCAGCCGCCAGTCATAACGACGTTTTAATGAACATTTTAACAGTGTGAATATTATGTTCCAAGTACCTTTATATTGCGCTATTCACTATATGGCGTATTAACGTATCTGGTGTATACGTACCTGGCAAGCCTTTTTCTTAATCGTGCGGTTCTTTAAAAGTACATACTTTACCGAATTAATCTCTATACCTGATCCAGTATCACCATCATACTAAATTATAGTGTGGTATTCGACTTCGTGTATCACGGCATTTTGCCAAAGGGTTAAGTAACGTATCTGGCGCGGTATGAACGTAGCGTAAGTGATTCTTTCATGAATAGGCCTGTAGGTTGTTACTTTAAAACCAGATTTTTATGCACAACATGTATAATATAACATTGCCATCTGCTTGATTTATCACACACGGGAACATCCGTATCTGTCTATAGAAAAAAAAACTTTAATTTTCACCGGCAAGCATCATTCAGGTCAAGTTGGTGTGATACTTCCCTGAGGTTTTACCGACTATACAGATGAGATGAGATGGCTGCGATATTGGCGACATGCTCTCAAAGAACTCTTGCGAAACTTCAATAATCTGATATTGTCATGTTTTAGACTTTATAATTAGGGAATTAGGCAAAAAGCAAGAATTATGCGTCATCATTTTTATTGCTTGATACTTTCTCGGTCGGGTACAAACTCTTGTCCGAATCATATTGAAAACATACCACCACATAAACACATGATTCAATTTAACGTGCGAAACAAGCTTTATACGTTGTATGACTGTGAGGGACACAGAAATCGCTTTTTGAACACTTAATCGGAGAATGGATAAACAAATGATAAACTCCAAATCGCATTATAGTTTTAAAAATAATATGATATACAGAAGGAAGTGATTTGGTTTACGTTGTACCATAACAGTTATAAGACCTTTTTGATACTTATGGGCAATATGGTGAATACTGGCAGAACTTTGAAACGCTAGTTTTTCACGTTCAAACCATACCTGGTCATTTTTTTTAAACCTTTCTATTATTTTAACCAAAATTCTATGGTATATTAATGCAAGACAAAAACAAAACATCTGCAAGTTTAACCAGTTGAAGGTAAACAGATATATTAGAGATATATTAGGTATACAAAACAAAATGCCACACCGTTAACCATAAACCTGACATTAACAGAGAGTAGTGGCGTCTCCATTCAAAACTATTTTAGTCAAGTGTGGCATAAATGGCCTTGGCAACCGGAAGACTGTTAATAGTCTTCCATTGCTTGTTAGTCGGATGGCATGCTATATTGAGTTAAAGGCAAACTCACAAGAGGTTAATAAACGACACTGCTAATGGTCATTAGGTACTTCGACCTGATAGTAAAACGAACCTAGTGGTCATTATGGTTAGGACCTTTAATGTTGGTACCATTATCAAGTCGTTTGTTGATGGCAGAACTGTAATTGATGCTGTCAGAGTCCCATTTTGTAATGCTAGTTGTATTAGCTAAATATTTGTATTTGTTTGCTGTTTCCGGGCCTGTTTTGTATGCCGCCACACTTGATACATTTTGAGGTAGTGTACCAAGTACCAATGTAAGCCCAAGTGACTGCGCACGAAAACTGCTCTGCCATTTGATATTCAGCAGCTATCTCAAGCGTTCAGATGTAGGGTTCTCCTAGCAATAGGAACAACTCACTTCTGCACCATTAAATGGAGTGTACCTAAGCCCCGCCTTTACGAGGTTTAGAAAACTGGGCGTGTTCAGAAATTTGACTGCATTACTATAAATACTCCCACAGCAGCCAGCAACTCCCGCTGTGCATGGATTACACCAACATCAGGTCACGCACTGCTGCCATTTCAAACACGGACATTTACTTCGCATTTCCCAAGAAAAATCGATGACCGTTTAGAAATTTTTTTGTCTAAAATGGCCCCTTTTATACCACCCGAAACCGTTCCAACAGAAAAACTTCTAACCGGTCACATATTTTTGTTTTAAAACCTTATAATTAAACCCGAATATCAAATTTCCACAGACGCTTACTAAAGTCTGTTGAAGAGACTCTTATTTGAACAATGACACTCATAACAATAGCTCAGCGGGATGTTGTCGGCTGCTGTGAAATACTCCATGAATAGTTCAAAGTCAACTCAATCGATATTGGTCACATTCTTGAACAAAAGCTGGGCATGGGCGCTCTCACTGCATAACCGCATCTGCATACGCCCGGTTTTATAAACCTCGTTGTGGTCTTTTTATGATTGTTTGTAAAACCGACACAGTCACTTAACATCGGTGACCGATTTCGAACCAGCTATCAAAAACATCTAAAATTCATAAAACATTTTAAAATAAGCGATTTTAAATAAAGAGAGTTTACACTTCATTCACCTTAAAAGCGTTTTCAGACTTTTTGCTACTAATTTTGTTTTCCCGTGTCATTTTGAAATCAAACGTTAATCCCAAAACTAACAGTATGCTCATATTTTCCGTTGAATCTGTGTTAATTTTGTTCAATAAAGCTATAACACGTTTTATGCATGCAATAAATTATAAATTTTATGATAAAAAGTACCGCTCATGAGTTATGGTCAAAAATGCAACGTATGTGTGTTTTTGTTGTTGTTGTTTTAACACAATTTAGTTTCAATATTCAAGGGTTTGAGCACAACCTAGCCACAAATCCTCCGTCTTGTCGATTATAGTTTTTGATTGTTAGCATATACGGAGAAACGCGTGACGTTTAAATAGCTAACACTCAACCTTCAAACGTATTGTTAATTAAGGTTATCAGGAAGCATTTTTCCAATATTTCTATTGATTTCTTCACGTTTTTGTCTCAATTTCTGATTACTCCATCGTCAAAACTCAGTCGATTTTAATTCCATAATAAGGACGAATGGAATTCAGAGAAACAAAAAACTTGGTCAGATCCGTCATCTCCTACAAATACATCGATTTTGTAGAATATGTATTCCACTGTGAGTGGTAAATACGTGGTACACTCTAAAAATGTTGAGTAAAATGGGTCACAACCCTATCTGTTGAGTAAAATTTTAGTCAAAGTAAAAGTAAAATCTTAGTCAAAGTGAGTTAAACCTTACACAAAGCTGAGTATATTTTACCCAACAATGACTAAGGTTTACCCAACATTGACTAAGGTTTACCCAACGATGACTAAGGTTTACTCAACTTTGACTAGGATTTTACTCAACAGTACGAAGTGTGTCCTTTTTACTCACCCACTGATAAAAATATCAGTGTAAGTACAGACAATATACGCCATGCCACGAAGAAGGTTGAAAGCAATAACTGTAGTGTTGACAGTGTTGACATTGCCACACGGCAATGCTGCCATATTGATGTAAAAATAATAGCTCGGACTTAATTAAAGAATGGACAAATTCGTGACTTTTCCAACATTTGTCACAAACCTGCAGTGGTAGAAGCGTACTTGTGTGAGTATAAATATTGCTTGAGATACCTAGGCTTTTCGAATGTTCCTCTATGATCGATTTGAAAGAGCTTAAGATTGTAGAAGGACTTGTAGTTCGTGTTCGAGAGGACTAGCATAGTAACAAAATAACGAGGCATCAGAAGCTCTATGGATTTTTCTATATTTATAGACGGAAACAAATGCCACCGTGTTTTATGGCCACGGTTTTCTCAATGATTGTCCACAATTAAAAAAACAACAAAGTACAAAAAACAACAAAAGTACCAGCCAAACGCAGCTGTCACCAAACACGAGCCAACCTTCCCAACCTGATTGGTGAGAGATCGTGATATAGCTTCAAGGGCTTTTACCTGTGTAGTAAATTCACAGAATAAGCAGAGTATAGTTGGCATTTTGATCAAAATCACAGTTTCTTTTGCACTGTTATAATAACTGAGATAGGATGATAAAAAGTATATTTTGTTATATCATCACAAAGATCATGTTCGCTTTATGTCAAACACCTGTCTATATCATTAGGAATTAATAAAAAAAAATATTCCCTAATGATTAAAAACACTTGACAATCTACAAACAAATATAGTATTAGCCAGCATTATCTCGCCAATCAAAAGCATGGACTAACAGCTAAAAACCAATGAACGGGAAAAGCTGGTATTCCTTTCCACCCCACAAAAGTAGGAAAGAGACAAATTCTGAGGGCACCCGCAGGGGTACTTGCCAGTTCAACAAGAGAGCTAGCAGGGATCAATGGAGAGCAGCTTTTGGTTGAAGATTATGAGAACCTTTCGGATTGTCTTCAGATAACTCCAGGAAGTTCGAAAGAGTGCTGTGTCCAAAACAAACTTGTGTATCAATATATGAATCCTGTGGAACAGAGGAGGAAAATCAAAGCAGAGAAGAATAGTCTTAATCTTGTCATCAAAGAATGTGCAACAATCTTCGGCTGCCGCATTGAATACAATTGAAGTAGACCTTTGTTGCACCCTACATGGGGTAAAACTTAAGCTTTAGAAAAACTATTCCTATTTTAACCTCGTCTACCGAAGGGGGGGGGGGGGTGGTAACCACCCCCCCTTAGGAAGAGGAAGTACCAACCATGCATGCACGACACTGGAGTATCACAGACACTTGAAGGTTGGTACCAATAGATAGCTATGATCCTCCTCTATCCATTGATCCAAAATGAGTACCAACATCCCAGCATTACGTCACAATGAAGTCATAAAGTTCGAATGTCAGCAAAAAATGCAATTTTCCATAGACACACAGTGTAGAAAAGGGGGAAAATTCAAATTTTCGCAAAAAGGTTAGAAATATCGATTTTCAGGCGTTTTTTACTCTACTGATGGAAAATGACTGTTTTATATAATGAGAGCATTTTAGTGCTTAAAAGGTGTTGGTACAAAAATTGCAAAATATCAATTTTCCATCCTATATTCAGTATTTTCGTACTTCCTCAACATATGGCATCATAGTGACGTCATAATAGGGATGTTGGTGCTTATTTTGATACCAATGGAAAGAATAAACTCTAAGCTATCCTTTGGTACCAAATTTATAGGAATTGGATGTTCAGTAAGGAAAATCACAGGGGGGTGGCGGGAGTTTTGTTACAAAAAGTGGCTCAGGTAGACGAGGTTATATGAGCCCCCACCAATAATATGCACGATATTTTATCCAAATCAGTGCAACTTTCAAATTGACCTTTGTACAACCAGGCCCGTACGCAGGGGGGGGGGGGTGCGGCCGCACCCCCCAAATTCCACAAAAGGGGAAAAAGGTCCACTTTTTGTTGAATTTTTTATAAAAAGGTCCAAAATTTGGAGAGAAAGAAAATAGAAAATATTGACAAGAAAGTCCACTTTTTGCTTGTGAAATTGTCAAAAAGTCCCAAAAAGGACCATTTTAGGGCGTTAGGTCCATTTTTAACAAAAAAAGGTCCACTTTTTCGAAAAAAAGGTCCACTTTTTCGAAGTCTCGCACCCCCCAAAATAAATCCTGCGTACGGCCCTGTGTACAACTGAAAATGACCCTTTTTATTGATTTTTGTTTTTTTTTTTTTTTTTTTTCCCCCCCCCCCCCCTTCGGAAGAGAAGTACCAACATGCCTAGCACGACACAGGAGTATCACAGACACTTGATTTTGGTACCAATAGATAGCTATGATCCTCCTCTTTCCATTGATACCAAAATGAGTACCAACATGCCCAGCATTACGTCACAATGACGTCATAAAGTTCGCATGTCAGCAAAACTGCAATTTTCCATAGACACACAGTGTAGAAAAGGGGAAAATTCAATTTTTTCGCCAAAAAGGTTAGAAATATCAGATTTTCATGCGGTTTTTTACTCTACTTGATGGGAAATGACTAGTTTTATATAATGAGAGCATTTTAGTGCTATAATAAGGTGTTTGAGTCACAAAAATTGCAAAATATCAATTTTCCATCCTATATTCAGTATTTTCGTACTTTCCTCAACATATGGCATCATAGTGACGTCATAATAGGGATGTTGGTGCTTATTTTGATACCAATGGAAAGAATAAACTCTAAGCTATCCTTTGGTACCAAATTTATAGGAATTGGATGTTCAGTAAGGAAAATCACAGGGGGGTGGCGGGAGTTTTGTTACAAAAAGTGGCTCAGGTAGACGAGGTTATATGAGCCCCCACCAATAATATGCACGATATTTTATCCAAATCAGTGCAACTTTCAAATTGACCTTTGTACAACCAGGCCCGTACGCGGGGGGGGGGTGCGGCCGCACCCCCCAAATTCCACAAAAGGGGAAAAAGGTCCACTTTTTGTTGAATTTTTTTTAATAAAAAGGTCCAAAATTTGGAGAAATATTGACAAGAAAGTCCACTTTTTGGTTGTGAAATTGTCAAAAAGGACCATTTTAGGGGGTTAGGTCCATTTTTAACAAAAAAAGGTCCACTTTTTCGAAGTCTCGCACCCCCCAAAATAAATCCTGCGTACGGCCCTGTGTACAACTGAAAATGACCCTTTTTATTGATTTTTGCTGTTTTTAGCCTATAACTCCAAAATTTAGGCTAGTCAGTTAGTACAAAATATACCATTTTGGAATCCTTATGATCAGTCAAATAATGTGGTATACTTTTCAACATGATTGAAGCAATTTTAAATAATCCCCCCGTGTAAACCTTGGTTACCCCCTACCTGGCTATAGCTAGTCCAGAAATGCTATCATGCATTTTTGTGTAGGCCATGGTATACTGATGCTGCATAATAATGTCGTTTTGTCCCCTTTCAGGATACCGACAATTTGCTCGGCTCATGGACTAATAAGAAAGGGTTGAGATTTTCTGAAGGCTGTACGCATCAAATGTAAATTGATTTGTGGGAATATTGAAAAGAACATAAAGAGATGTCGGTCATCGAACCGGTAACCTTTCATGGGTGCATAGGCGTAAATCGGGGGGGGGGGGTATATCCCCCTAATATTTTGATGAAAGGGATGGTCAATACGACCACCCCCCCCCCATGTTGATTCCCGTTCATGTGTTTTTGACCAAAATTAACCTCATATTTTACCATAATACCATAAAACGCAATTTTCCCGCGTTTCGCTCGCATTTTGTTCTAATTTCAATTACATTTTAACGATTTAGCTTCTAAATGGCTAACTTTTTAGCGGGCTTTGAGCGCAATGTGCTAGTAATGGATCTTTTCAGCAAAAACCTGTTTCATTCATATATTTTCATCAAACCCAACCACCCCCCAAATAATTTGAAAAAAAAATTACGCCACTGATGGTGTCAGGGCCTATACGATTTTTTTAAACTGTTATTAATGCTAATGTTGTAATAAACATGAACATAGCCTATATCCCTAATGCTCCTTCATGTCATTGTTTGCCACTTTTCAAAAATCACGGAGCGGACCCAGGTAGGAAATTGCACCTAGATCTAACAAGAAAATAAACGCTACTCCTTTTGTGCGGTGATCGTCGGTTGGTAGTCGTTTTCAGAAAAGGACGTTAGGGAGAGGGTTAATATTTTTATGATGTTAAGCATTGCATACACAGCAAAACGCACTAAGGGATGGCTTCATTACTCACCCGCCGGTTGACTGGCGGCTCTTGTCGGTTGAACCGTGTTTCATTGTTTAGAGCAAAAGAAATTGAGTTTCAACCAAGAACTGGGCGGAACCGGCCAGTAACCGGCGGTTGAGTTTTGAAGCCTGCCCTAACCATTATTGTAGGAAGTTGAAAGAATAATGAAAAGAATATATTTTGTCAATCGAGGTCCCCTGCCATTACACTGTATCTTGTTCATCCCATTACAATTTCTACGAATAGTTCTATACAAACATGGCGTCCAAAATGAACCGGCGTTTCCGTTGATTTGCGTGATGTCGATTTTTAAACGGGAAAAGATAACAAGGAGCCTTCAAGTCTTGGATGTGTAATGGACAGGATGAAAATGGCCACCACTGGTATTTCAACGCAACGCAACGCACTGCAACTTATAATAATTTTCTTTTGTGTCCTCTTCCTGTTAGGGGAGTCCTATGTTACGACGAGAATGTGCATGGTAGGCCTACTTTGGTAAACTGATGACAAATTAATCCAACCAAAATTGTATATATTCATGCTGGTTTTGACAATTTTTTTTAATTGAATGAACAGCAAAGGTCCAGTATGTTTGCACCTTCCCCGCATTGGTTTGCATGGAATCATTATTTCCCTAACACTGTGTCTTCTAAAATACATTCGGCTCGAGGCTAGCTTCAAAATTCAGATTACTGCGACAACGTCAAATATTTAATTAAACCCACCAATACTAATTCATCAATAAAGGCGACATTTTGAGTGGTTTCACGAATTCACCTTTTGCAACATGATTATGGTACGATGTGTTAATGATCCATCTATAAAGGCATCGGTACTAAACTGTACATTTAATCAACTTTAGACATGTTAGAGGAACGTGTTTTATAATAAGTAATCGCTTTAATATCGAAGTTCACTCACAAGCGTCTGACATGATCCTTTGTTTCATTAACAGCAGAAAAGGAGTCATAGGGGGCGAGTAACTTATTTTCAGCGAACCAATTTTATCTGCTATACAGGAGATGAATGTATCCGAATATGTACTTGTTATTTGATATTCTTAGTTTACGTAGTGATCGTACTTATTTATATACTTCAAAGGCAATTGTGATTGCTCTGCAAAGTCGCCAACAATGATGTTCTTTAAGGAAGTCTTCTCAACCACACCTCCAACATTGGAAATGGAAACACCAGATCTTAGCCAATCTGAAAGAATTGCTGTCGCGGTCCTAATGTGTATGGCTTCGGTGCTTGGCCTGTTTGGCAATAGCGTGGTTTTACTTTGTATCTTATTATCTATAAAACTGCGGACTGCTAGCAATGTGTTGGTTTTTAATCTTGCACTTGTAGATTTTCTTGTTAGTTTATTTCTACCGTGGAATGTAATTGCTCTAATCAGCGGGCAATGGACTCTACCTGAATGGATTTGCTCTTTATCTGGGTCTGTTTATCTGGGTGGTGGCGGAGTTAGCGCATATACTCTTATGTTCATTGCTGTAAACAGATACTCACTAATCACCGGGAATTATAAGTTCTTACGTCACAACTTACGTTTATTTATGTTTGTAATGGTGACGATCGCATGGATTATACCGACAGCTGTTGTCGCCATACCATTTTTATCCAAATTCGGCGAAATAGGATTTAATAGTAGTTTTAGCATGTGTATCTGGAAATTGTCTAATCCGTATGCCATGGAATATAACATTACACTTTTGCTGGTTTTCATTATTCCTACTATTGTTTTGACAATACTATGTTACGTGAGAATATTCTTGTTTATACGTAACCATAACAGACAGATACAATCATATGGCAATCACGAAAACGCTAACACTAATGACAGCAGCCGCAGTAGCTACAGCAGTCGTGAAGTTACATCACTGCAGAAGAAAATAAGTGAAAGACAAATTCAAGTTACGGCAAATCTCTTTCTTGTGGTTTGTGTCTTTGTGGTATGCTTTATGCCAGTGTGTTTTCTTCTTGTTCTACCAGATCCAAGTGCACGGTTTGCCTCGTAAGCAGGCTTGGTTTTACTTTGTAATAGTTGTTTAAATCCTATCATCTATTCAAAAAATCCAGAGTTCAGAAAAATGATGGTTAATTTAATACACTGCAAGTCTGTCATTGGATGACGTAATATAAGGATTATCTCGATACATTGTTCCACAAAGAACTTGTTTATAATAAAAAATATAATATAACATAAATACAAATAAAATAAAAATAAAATAACCTTTCTAAATTCATACTTTCAACAAAAACATCAAGGCATTAACAGCACTTCTCCTATTAGTAACGCTGACGGATTGGCGCCAAGATAGCGATTAACCTCCCTTTTGAAACTCTGCAAGTTCTAGTTTGATGAGCAGGTATGTTCCATAAACCTACAGAGAATGGGCGAAATGATCTTCTGTGGGAGGCCAGGTTGGACCTTGGGATTTTTACAGCAAAGTCGTGAGGTCTGACTGAGCCTGACTAAGGCGAGGGTCAACTGAGAGCAGCTCAAGGTAGCAGCTGGCTGAGGAGATCTGGTGCTTGTTCATAAAACATGCGGTGGAAAAGAGTGACAATTTCAAACTGCCCTGCGATTGCCCAATGGTAGAATGTGGTAAGAGGTGAGCCTCACTCTCAGCGATATCAATGATGAAAACGGCACGTCCCTAGATTGCATAAAGTTTGGAAAGTGTAGTGTGTGTTACTATTGCTCCACACCATGTGAGCTTGTATATCCCATGTTGGATCGAACCATGGATTATATATATACATATAACAGCTCTTTGAGTTGTCTCGAGAAAGGGTGCAGCTCGACTGGAGCAATCCTAGTCGCTGATTGGCAGTTTCAACGATTTTGGTAATCACAGGATACCAAGACAGGTCCTTACTGATGGAGATGCCAAGTAAATCAACCCTGTCGATTTTTCCTGAGTTGTTCCAAAGAAGTGGAGACTTGGATGGCCGGTTGCACCATCTTTCTTGTTTGATATTGTTACAGTTTTAGACTTGACAGCACCAATTAATAGTATATTCCATTCAGATGCCCAAGACTCGATTTCCTGCAAATCATTGTTGAGAGAGGCCGCAGCTGGGATTCTGCCCCCTTTTTTACTTTTATGAAGGTCATAAGTGTGACATCGTCTGCATAGAGGATGGATGGATTCAGAATTGTTCTTGTGATGTCGTCAATGAATATAATTAAAAGAAGAGAGCCGAGGATTGAACCTTGTGGTATACCTGCACTAATTCGACTTCTTGCTGGATTCCCTCCCGTTTAGGATGACTCGGTCGCGCAGGTAGTCCAGCAGCCAATTCAGTAACTTATCTGAGTATCCTAGGGCAGAAAGCTTGGCCAGCAGACCAGGATGCCACGTTGTTAATTATAGAATGGATTCAAAGTTACTTATGCTTCACGTCAAAATAACTTTTGTGAATTAATTTAAGCATTTTATAGTGTTTGGTGTCAGCATAGAGCCTAGTATCAAATTTGATGGGAATATATCTCATTATAAAATGATATCAATAAGCCCTTTTATAGTTCCTACTACCATGCCCGACTTTTTGTTCTAGCAGGAACATTATACTTCCTGTGCGCGGCGATCCCTGTACAACTTGAATGGCGTCCCCTTCATCAGTAGATTATTGTCTGCAAATTCGAGATATGTCCTGCTCTCGTCGTCTGCTCTGACCTAACTCAATGTGCGTTCCGATACTCATCCTAAACCGGAAGTACACACCATTTCCGACTGCACATGCGATGTCTGAACTCGAAAAGGGCTTATCACGTAAGGTCACCCCATTTTTGATCCAATTTAATTGGAATATTTATCTTTAAAGGTGAGTGACATGATCATTGTGCGACTTTTCATGGTGTTTCCCCCTCACAAGGATATCACCCAAAGCATTCGATTACAAATTTTGATATAATATTGGATGGCTTGAGGGTGATACCAGAATATATTGGATGAGCTATATGAAAATATCGGATGAGCCAATATCGGATGAGCCAACGGTGAATCCGATATTGGCGAATCCGATATTTTCATATAGTGAATCCAATATATTCACTATCACCCGAAAGAACCCATCCAATATTATCATTATTATGTTCTAAGAATCTGACTCAATACGGTTTTACCAAATGTCTTGAGATTTATCTAGCACTCCTGAAGTCCTGAAATCGGACCCGACCCTTTCAGTCCAAATTGAATGTGACTTCAGGATTTTTCTAACAAACAACAACTATAATAGCTTTTTTTAGCTTTGAAAATATATGTGGAAGGAAAAAATCTGTGAATATGACTGGCAGTAAATTCAATCATGTCAATTACAATATTTTGGGACCAGCTTTTTTTTCTGTGAATCTGTGAATATGACTGGCAGTAAATTCAATCATGTCAATTACAATATTTTGGGACCAGCTTTTTTTTGTAAGGGTTTTATTTGTAAGGGTTTAGAATAACTTTAGGGATGCAGAAATGTCTAAAATTGTAACTGATATTTTCACATTGTAAATTGGCTAGCAAATTTAGTGAAGAATGACAAAATGACACCAATACAAGGTTTATTGTATTTTATTTACTATAGACTTGTATGGATGGAAGATTCTTAGAACATAATAATGATATAAAATTGGATCGATTAAGCCCAAATTAAAGGGGCATTTCGTGATCCACAGCCTCGTCCCCCCGACTTACCTAAAAAAGGTTGAGATTTTCATATAATCTGAACCGTTAACATTAGTAATCCATGTGTGCCAAATCTTACGTGCAAATTCGGTCGTGTCTGTAAGAAATTCGCAATTTTGTATTTTCTGTCCGTAAACGGACAGAAATTATAGCACAGTGGCCTATGCGACCGTGGGAAACGAGTATTTGCTCATAACACAAAACCGCAAAGTTGGGATCAGCTAAAAAGTTTAATAAGTTTAAAAGAATAAGCTTTTCTCACGGATATCTAATGAACAATGAATAAAACAAAAGGTGCTGCAATCACGAAATGCACCTTAATTGGTCGAGCTATGACTAGAGTTGCAAAAATATTGGGCGAGAAGCAGTCGATCCCAATATTTTAAAATTCATAGAGAGACCAATTAATATTGGGCGTAAACATCCAATTTTATCTGTATCATGTTTTGGAAGCCGATATTTTCCCACACTGGACTCCTCAAACATGATATATGAGTTAAATCATCTTGCTGTTTAGATAGGTAGAAGAAAAACTAGGAAGTGTCTGGTTTGTCTTAAAGGTGCAACGAGAGATTTCACAAAGTTAGGTGTACCTAAAAAAAATCGAAAGGACGTGATTTTTGCCCTGATGTAAAACTTTCCATCAAAAAATCCCCATCTGAAAGGATTAAGCCAAGAAACGTTTCTTTGGTACAAAATATGTGAAATTTCTAATTTCGTATAGGAGCAAATACGAAATTCAGCCTATGTTTAACAGTGAAATATAAGGAAATCAAAATCACCTGTTTTCTCTCTTTTAAAACATTTCTGTAGCAAAACACAAGGTAAGAAATCTATTGAGTGTCTAATCTATACGAAATTACTAATATTACACAATATTTGGGTGCCTCAAAAGTCTCGTGGCACCTTTGATTTATATTTTTTTGTTTTTCTTAATGCAAATACAGGATTAGGGTGTAATAGGGTGGTTACTGTTAGCGTATACCGACTGTCCATAGTCAAACCTTGTTTGCAACGAGCCGCTCTTGAAACTCTATTGATAAATACGATTCCACATTAGAGACACTATTTGAGATACTCGGTACGATGGCATTTATGAAAATGTTTGATTCTCCATTTTGAAAGACTTCCAGTGTCACCTACGGAAACAGAGTACTTATAAACAATAATAAATTAATAATAAAAGCACTATAATGCGCCATTTATCTATATAGAAAACGAAATTCTAATCCAAAAACGCTGGAACAAGGTACGTTAGTTTTTTTTACTATTAATATAATTTTAAATATTAACAAAATATTAACCTCTTATTTCCAAGTGTTTGGACTTTGCTTAAGAAACTCTCTGTTTTTGAGGCGGTTGGCAGCAGGTATCTATCCAGATCCAGAATAGGGTGCTTCACATTAGATTCCTTTCGCAGCGTCTGGTGGAGCAATCTGCTAGGATGTGGAAGTTTTCCGTTGGTGTTATAAGCCGGCAGGAGGCAACGCTGAATCAAGCTTCGTGGTATGGGTTGATCTTTCAGGGCATAGCAGTTTGTCATTGGAAAGACAATCGCTTTGATTATTCTTCTGTGCCATTTGCCCCAGATTGGACCTTTGAACTGGATGCATGTTTTTTAAATGTGTTATTTAGTGACTAATAAGGGTGTGAATGTGTGAAATTATTGTACCGAATCTATGTTAAGAAACTAAGAGTCCTCCCTGACGGAGCGGTCTAGCCTGCACGTTAACTTACACGGAATAAAACCGCGAACTTGTACACGAATAAAAGGTGACGGACACACGTCATTTACTTCGGGTACCCCGGGGTGAATGCATGGAGACAAAGCCTAACATCAATGGAGCTGTCATCTTCAAGGATTGAAACAGGACACCTTCCCGTGATGGAATAATACAAATCGTATCAGCCCATGTCATGTTCTGGCCAAACTACAAAGGTTGATAAAGACTTTAGTTATAGTAAACTATTACTTCAGATGGAGTTTTGTAGGTTTTCGAAATTTATATTTTTTTAATTTTTGGACGCGATTATAACTGGAAGTGTTTTGCATATTTGTTCACCCATACTCACCCTTTAATAATGAGGTGGGTTTCAATCCATTGATATATGGTAAGTATCGTTTCTCCCAAAGAATTGGTGGGTGTCGCTAATGATTAAATTTTGGCAAAAAATATCAAAAAATGTTGCAGAAATTATGTTCTTAGAATCCCACCGCTGGACAAAAAGCTGATTCATTGTACCACTGTTTTTAAAACCATAGAGACGGTTGTGGCTCGTGCTTCTGGTCTTCTTCAACATCGGACGTGTTAGCCATGGAATCAGAGCGGGTAAAGAGCTCATGATAAGGACTAAAAGTGAGCGCATAATTTTTCCGAAACAAATTTTCTCAAATTATATTGAATCGTTCTACGTGGTTCTCACGCTAGTATGCCACATTTTCTTGAAAATGCATCGTCACTTTCATTTTCACCTGAATATTTCAAGTGATCAACGGGGATGCACCGTTGATTCGTGAATCCAGCAAGAATGGCGCTATGATTAATTCTTTACTCGCTGCCCATTATTGTACAATGCAGCATGCTGATTGGTCAGTTTACTGTCCATATTCGGCAATAATGGGTCGCCGAAGCATTTTTTCTGATATCACGCTAATTTTTTCTTGTAAATCGAATAGATAATAAAAGGTTGCAGTTATTTAGGCTCATTATGTATCCTCGGCCGAAAAAAAAGTAAATTAATTGACTCGGCGGCGCCTCGCCATTATTTATTTTTCCGACCTCGGACACATTATTCGCCCATTAAAGGATACTGCATCACCTTGATTTCTTAAAGTTTGATCCTCCCAGGGGGTATGCAGAGGACATAAGCACTTCAGATTCACGTTATTGTGGAAGCGCAGAAGCATATTTATTAACCATTTCAGGTCTTATCGCCATCCCGATTGAGATTGCAGCTCATGTTATTGATGCTATATTTTGTTGTGAATGAGTTATCAGTTTCAACTCTAATTATCAGGAGTGGTGATGACACCCAAAGGTTTTCATCTGTCGTGGACAATTACACGATAGCTTTGTAGTTCCAGGTTAAAAAAGAATCTGAACAGCTTTGTCCTTGCATAACCGGTGGAGGAATCAATAGCCGCCTTTAATTTGGGTGGCGGTTGGGTCAGCCATTTGCTCCCAGGAACCCTCCCCCCCCCCATCTCAGTCACAGCAGCGGTCATGAGAGAAATAAGAACAGTTTAGAAACAACGTTAAGCTATTTCTCTATTTTACACATGTAAGTGTCCTCTTTTGAAAATCCGTAGGGCAGGACTTGCACCACTGGTGCAAGAACTATTCAGGAACCACGGAACCAAGGAATTTAAAGATGCTTTCAGTGTTGTTGTAGAAATCTCTGGTAGTCCACCTCCACTATAGGGATTTCAGTTCCCAACCTGTTTAATGTCATGGACCAGGTCCTATTTGAGTTTTTCCTGAGAGTTGTCGCTCTTTCTGGTGGTAACATGGCTGGAAATTGTCCCTCCCCCAAACCACCTAGCTCATGTTGGCCTACCAGAACTGGTTGCTTTGCACACTTGTCCGTCGAGAAAGCAGCAGAATTTCGCACCGAAACTGACATTGTGTCGAGTTTTATGTTATATCAGACCCATCATTTCTTAAGAACTGGTTTGGTTTATGTGACATCAAATAATGTTGAAATGTAAATATAAATTCGCAGTTCTTTGCAGGCTGTCACTGTTAAGCTGCCGCGCTGCACAGAAATAGAAAATTACCCCACCAAAATTACCTATATCAGCTGACCTTGAAAATAAAATGATACCTAACAAGCGTTTCCTTGAAAGGGATGAGCTGGGAGCAAAATCATGTTTTAAACCTTTGTTTTTTACCCTTCTCGTTGGATTGTTTTTAAATTAAAAATGTTTGTTTCTAAGGTATTATATTTTAATCTTTTGCTCAAAACAAAACCAAAAAAAATACAAATTGCTGCCACAATAAAAGCTCTTTAATTTTTTCAAACCCATTGTGCCACTTTTCGGATATGTACATTACAAAAATGTCATTACGAGAATACACTTATTAAATTAAAAAGGTCTATTAAGTTAAGTTCGATAATATTACCCCTTCAGTTATATGCCGAAGTTTGGAACATTGGTTCATCATTTTTGGATTATTTTGGCGAGACGTATATTAAGACGACCGAAAATCTTGATGCCTGAAAGTTGCAACAAGTTAAAAGAAATTACGTTATGCATTAATTCATTAAAGTTAGCTATTACTGCGTGATCATTACTTTGGCGTGACTACATCATTCGATACATCATCTTTAAGAGAATATTTTGCATGCTGTGTGGTTGTAACACAAAAATAATGTCCTCGTTAACGAAGAAATAAACCTGAGCATCTAGCGCGTGTGTTCAATTAACTTGACCGTATAGTTCAACAGGAAATGATCATGCAACAAAATTGGGGGACGGTGATAACACCTGAAAGATTTTCAACTTTATGGCCAATAAGAATGGCTCTTGCAGTCAAGCTTAAAAAGATTAAGGCTTTGTCCTCTGCATCCCGGGAGGAATTTACTTACCAATAAGCGGCATTATTTGTTGCAGTCAGTGAATCATGGTGGCATCTTGGTCACTGATATCCAGGAGGAAAAATCATTTCAAAAAAGATGTGCAACTATTAGACGTGATAGCACACGTAGAACAGATTAATAGTTTAGACAATCTAGCTCGGACAAGTATGTACTCACATGGGTGCGGACACCTTGTTCAGCATGCCCATAGACAACCCATCGTTATGCTTTTTATACCTTTTTAGCGTTTTACCCTTTACAAAGTATCCAAACATAAATAATAAAATGAAAAAGTGTTGACTTTAAGTGCGTAAGCGTTGGAGGAAACCATTCAGCAAGTGTATTCAATACGAAATAAAAGCCATATCTCGTGTAACATCATCCGAGGGGAACAATTCTTCTCTTATTGAACAGCGTGTTCCCAACACACTCACATAGTTCTTTTAAAAGTAAATTATATGCCGTAGATTGTCATTGGAAATTAAACCAAACAAGATAGATGCCATATCTTTTCATGTATGTCATAGCTTTTTCAAACCAACAATCCCACACTACCTGGTTTACTCATGGCATGTCACTGCGCCATCGTTGGATACAATGGAACCAAACATATTAAAGTATATGCGCTGTGTGTGGGACTGTAAATTGGTAAAATGTTATATTAAAAGTCGAGTGATGGTTGTGCACTTCTTCGTATTAGTCCTAGCCATCTTTAAAAATGTTTGGGATCCCCGAAGCAAACAGGGTATTTCAATCCAGGCCCGTAACCAGGATTTTTTAGGGGGGGGGGGAGAGGAGATTTTTTGTTTTAAATGGGAATTTCCCCAAAATTCCCCAATGTTTCCGGGTGGTGGGGGGGAGGATTTTGGCAAAAGTGGACCTTTTTTAAACCATTTTGGGGGCAAAAAAGTGCATAAAAAAAAATAAATTTTTTGCTCGTTTGGCTCGTCGTTGCAAACACAAAAGAACAAGATGGCATGTCTAGACACCTTAACCCCGTGTGAAAACAGTCACAGAGTTTGCCCCAGTTCATTCACCCCCCTCCCATCTCAAAATGATAGGGATGCAAAACATTAAATCATCAAGGATCATTAAGAGATTGGTTCGGACATCGACATGCAGTTTACCAGCATTGCGAACGAGGCTGAGAAAATAAATATATCTGAAATGTTTTCCGATACATTAAGTAATGGCATACACTGCTCGATATATTACAATAATAATGGTAATTGACCAATAATGATTAATTAAGATTTCAGTGCTACTCATTTTTTAGTAAAGATAGCATTCGGCATAACGAGTATACTAAATCGGGGAGTCTCTGGTCGCACTATGAAAATGGTCTACGGACTCCGATTGTGGCGCCAGAATCCCAAGTAGACGTTTGTTTGTTTAACACGGTAAAAGGGAAAGCCTGGACAAAAAAATTGGATGATTGCGCAGCAAAATTGGCTAAGAAATGACATTGTCTGTTCATGAATGGACGTCTGTGTGTCCACACCTGCACAAAAAGGACAACATTTAGGGCACATCTTTTTTTTTCTGGATGAGATAGAGGAGCCAAAACTTGTGGCGTGTTGTTGTTGTAGGAGGGATATTAGCCCCTTCTAATAATATAATTCATTCCCCAGGGTCTTCTGTGACAGATGGTGGGGAATCAGAAAAAAGTAAACATTGCAGTAATAAAAACTAACATTGGCCATATATTTTTCTAGATAAAAGCTAGAGTGTGAGCCAATTGATATATTGTAGGAGGAAAAGCACTTACGTAACAATGTATTCCATTCCTCCAGGTCATCCCTGGGTCTGAAAGGGTGGGGACAATCCTGCTTTAACTTTAAAGGGCCTTCTCTCATTACCAATTCATTATTTACCAAGTAAAAGAGCTACTCTTAAATTTACCAAGTGAAAGGCAGTCCACTTAATTTATCAAATTTAAGGGGCATTTAATACTTTACAAATATTAAGGGGTGTATTCCTTGAATTTATCAATTAAAAGGCTGTTCCTTCATTTAAAATATAGGGGTTGTTCCTTCATTATCAATAAAGGGCCATTTCATCATTACAAATTAAGGGTTTTTTTAAATAAGGTTATATTGTGTTATGAAAATAATCACGAAATTTACTAATTGGTCATTCTCTTCATTTTACTTAGCAAAAAATAGCCTTCCACCTTCATCATTTACTATTAAAGGGCTACTACTACTGCTTACCAATTACATGGCTATTCCATCATGTACAATTTAAAGGGTTCGTCCTTCAATTTAGTCAATCACAGTCCATTCCATCATTTACAAATTCAAGGGCTATTCCTTTATGTACCAATGAAGGTTACTCCTTCAATTGACCATTAAAGGTCATTCCTTCTTTACCAATTAAAGGGTCATTTCTTCATTTACCTTTTAAAGGGGCATCACCTTTTAATGAGCCCTTTACAAATTAATTGTCTATTCATTTAATATTAAAGGGCTTTTCCTTCATTTAATGAATGAACGGGTTATTCCTTCATTTCCCAATTATAGGACCTTTTAATTCACCCTGTTGAAAGGGCCATTCATCATTTACAAATTACAAGCTTATTATCTTTCATTAACCAGTTAAATGGCCATTCCGTCATTTCTCAATTAAAGGGTCATTCCTTTATTTAACATTTAAATAAAAAACATTTTTAATTTTCCATCAAGGGCAGTTGCGTCATTTACCATTCAAAGGGACATCCTATTTTTTCAATTGTTTTTCAGGCCCCACGGATACTTCCCTGCATCTTGGAGGTGAGGAAAATAACATTATTATTTTCCCTTAATAATCTGTTCGATCAAAATACCTGTGCCATCCATTCTCTCCGGTTCTCTTCTCTGATCCGCTCCTAGGTGACCTTACTGCCCGTTATGGACCTATGTTGAGGATTGGGTCCAAACAGTCCACTTAAAGGTATGTCACATATAAGACAGCTCCCGACCCAACCACTTCCCTACTACACAAACCGCATTTTTTTCAAATCCGGCGGCAGTCTTGTTCAAACTAGCAAATTACAATTTTTTATCCCCACCAGGGATGATTAGTCTGCGAGTATCCCCGTCGTCACCGAGACAAGGGATGCTAAACTCCGAGCAGTATGCTACCATCAATTGGAATCAACAAGATCCCGCATGTTTAATTGGCGACGCCACTTGTTCAGTCCCCGATTTGTCGCCGACCTTGAAACGACGGCACACAAGTTGTGACATGTCGCTGTCACGACTGCTCGTCGATGGGTCGCCGAGTTGTTTGACGCAAGAAAGGTCCCGTCACACGAAGACACCCGCGACGCGCCAATCTCATGGCCGACCACTTTCCAACTGCACACAACCACTCATACTGCGCACCAACTCGTCGGCTACCGCTTCAAACCGCTCAAGTGTTCAAGCCGACATTCCCGATTCCCAAAACCCGCCACATTTTTTTAAGCTGCAGAAAAAAGCGTAACGGTTTTCATAAATTTGCACGTCTCCCGACCAACAAGACTGCAGAAGATGTACAGACAGTCCCAGAGTTGGCCAAAACTACACCTGAAAAGGAAAATATTCACGATTTTCGAAAAATTGGCCATCGGCACCAGTCTGGAGCATCTGGAAGTGGTTTTCTAGCAAAGCAAAAAATCGGCTGTGTGACTGAACCTTAAGGTATAGTCACACAAAGACAGCTCCCGACCCAACCACTTCCCTAGACTACACAAGACCGCATTTTTTTATCAAAATCTGCTACCGTCTTGTGTCAAACTTACAAAATTTACCATTTATATCCCGACCAGGGATGATTAGTCTGCGATTATCCCCGCCGTCCAACGAGAGACAAGGCATGCTGAAACGCCGAGCATTAGCGACAACATCATGGAAGCCAACAAGATCTCGCATGGTTTAATTGGCGACGCCATTTGTTCAGTCCCCGATTTGTCGGCCGATCTGAAACGACGGCACAAGTTGTGAAATGTCGCTGTCAAGACTGCTCGTCGACTGTCGCCGGTTGTTGACGCCAAGAAAGGCACCGCCACATGAATAAACCCGCGACTTACACCAACCTCTTCCCAACTACACAATACCACATGGGCTTCAAAATCGCTTGGCAGTCTTGTTCAAATTACAAGACAAGAGATGCTTCAATCGCCGAGCAGTAGGCATCGGCGACTGCTGAAGACTGTACAGGATATCCCAGACTGGCCAAAACTACACCTAAAAAAGGAAACACTACTCACGATTTTCGAAAAATGGCTCATCGCACCAGTGTTGATCATCCTGGAAGCCGGTTTTCTAGCAAATAATGGTACGAACTACAGACGACTGTACAAACCAGGCCCAGACCTTGCCACAACTACACATGAAAAGAAACACCGGTCTTGACAGTCTGGAAGTGGTTTTCTAGCAAAAATCGTCTGTGTGACTGAGCCTTTAGTTCCAGTGGCCTCCAATTCCGACAGACTGCCTTATCAACTATACTGTACATGTACAGGGTGGCCAAAAACGTTTACACTAGTTCTTATACAAATTTCTCAAATGTGTGGTAGACATATCAAAATTGTTTTGAGGATATTTATTAACGACCTGTGAAAACGGGCGTTGAAAACACAGCTAAAAATGACAAAATCGTTGTATTTGTCAACAATGAGATGTCTTTCTGGTGTTACGATGATCTGATGACAGTGCGAAAAAAGAAGAAGCGTTAGTTTCTTGTTAATCTAGGGTGAAAATTTCTCCTAAAAAACAAGGCAGGGGGTTCCCCCCCCGCCCCCCCCCCCCCTCCGGTATTTTTGAAAAGTGCAATAAATGCAGTTAGGTACGTTAGGGATATATAGTATTTCAAAAGTAGTATTTGCACACTAATTTGCATTATATCAAATATATAATATAATTATAAAAACTTCAAAAAAACAAAAAAACCGAAAATTAAAAAAATAATAACTTTAATTTTTGTAATGAAACATCTTCTGGGCTTACCACTTAGACAGGTGTTTTCCATTATTCAAATGAAAATGGAAAAGTGCTTTCAGAATTTATACCTATGTACTGTCGAGTTGTCGCGTTATCTGCAAATAACAGCTCCTGCTACTATATAGAAAATTTGCAATTCTAATCCCTATTAATGAACCGTAACCTATTCACACATCAAAATTGTTTGTAAGGGTTGTTTATTTAGCATTTTACTTTATTATTTGGCAAAATAAAAATGTTTTTTTATATAATGTTTATTTACCATATATGAGCTTTATTTGATACATTAATTTTAATTGCCACTGATTCAATAAGGTTCACAACCTTTTAAAGATCACACTCTCTTTGGCTTTCTTTTTTTCATTGATTATGTGAAGTATGTCCCAAACGTCCCTTAATAGTCCACTCAATCTATGAAAAAACTAGGTACACCTGGACAGAATTGCTTACAGAATGTTTTTCTAGCTGTAAAACCTCCCACAGCAGCCAGCAAACTCCCTCTGTGCATGATTACACGTCACCGTCAGGTCGCGCACTGCTGCCGTTTCAAAACCACGGACATTTACTTCGCATTTCCCAAGAAAAATCGATTACCGTGTAAGAATTTTTTTGTCTAAAATGGTCCCTTTAACCACCCGAAACCGTTCAACAGAAAAAACTCTAACGGCACATATTTTTGTTTTAAAACCTTATAATTAACCGAATATCAAATTTCTACAACGCCTACTAACTCTGTTGAAGAGACTCTTATTTGATCAATGAAACTCATAACAATAGCTCGCGGTGTTGTCGGCTGCTGTGGCTGTAACTAGCAGTAAAATATCTCCCAAACAACGTATCAAAAAGGGTAGAAAAAGGAAGCCTGGCAAGACATGCTAATTGCATTTAGCTTAGCGTGGACGTATAGCCATATTTCACAAAGGTGTACCTCATACATGCATGTTTGGAGATTGCCATTTTTCTGTTAGTATTGAACATGTTTTCATGGCTATGCCTGCAGTGAGTAGGGCCTTGCAATTGAAAGATTTAAAATTGGAAAGTGATGGTCCTTATTCAAGAGGCCGAATTTTCCCTCAAATTAATTTTGCATTCTAGATGATTGGTCAGCTGCAATCGGGATGGTGAATCTTTATTTGGCAAATTATTATCAGAGAGTATTATTCAAACCCAATGGGTCAATTACTGCCGGGGGCACTCCCTATGCGAATGATGGGTAGGCCTATATGTGCCTCGGGCAAGTGAAAAATATGGTCCTTTCCAGGTCTTACAGATAAATGTAGCCAAAAATAAGGGTCTTTCGGTACCAAGCTGACATAAATGGCTCATCCAGTATAACTTAAAGGGGGTCCATAATGCTGTTAAAACCTGAATTTTAAAATAGAAGTGCTTCTTCCAATTTCGCGAGTTCAAATTCCCATGAACTTATAAAATTGCGCCATAAATTCTAAAATTGTTAACAATGTGCACAAGGGCTGCGAATTTGAATTTGGGGTTAAATTCTTTTAATAACGTGATAATTTTATGCAACTTTGCAAAAGTGGATAGCAGGAAATAAGAAAATGGGGGTCATTGAATATTAGATGTACTACACACCACTGTACCCACTCAAAAGGGTTAGACTCAATACCCTCGGGTCCTATGTTTGTACAGAAAAAGTACTCAAGAGTAAAGGGCCGTGGCCTGATCGCTAATAGTATCGTCCCCATACTCCCAAGATTTTTTAACCGGAAGAGGTCAACATTGGTTATTTGCAGAAAGCTACTATTTTTTTTCTCATTTTACACTGTGAAATCTTAGGGCAATATTTGGTCTGAAAGTTTATGAGCGAACATGTGCCCCATTTTGTTCACCTATATTAATTTACACATATATGCTAAAGAAATCATGTTTTTTATCTCTCACATGAAAACAAGTTGAAATATCAGGGCAAAACCTCTACAATGTGGTTTAAGGGGTGCGACCATTCTATTCACTATGAAATTTTTATTTACTTAAAATGGTCGTCCCCTTTTTAATATATTGAATAATAACCCACTATAGGCAAAAATGGCACATAGGTGTTATGCTATTAGCTGTCTTGCCATGCTTCTTTGTCTACCTTTTTGGATATTTGTTCGGGAGGGTTTGTACAACAAGTTACAGCAGAAAACCTTAAAAACTCGTATCCAATTTTTGTCCAGGTCATACCGTAAATTGAGTGGACTAAATATCGCTTTCAAAGCGCACTGAAAAAAATCACTGAGCTAATCCCTTCCCTTGGGTTGTGGGAAATTGCTCCTATAGGGACAACAATACAACTACCTCACTTTTTTTGGCGGTGATTGTCAGAATTTCCTCGGGTACGTTAGGGATATACCGACCCCATGAAGGGCGTTATAAAAAAAAAATAACTTTTTTTTTAAGTCATTATGTTGCCGTTTTGTATATATTTGTCCCTGGCTTTGTTAACTTTTGTACATTGCAAAATCATTTTTTTGTCTAACATCCCTAGGTCCTGCCATCTTGAATTCAAATTGGCTTTCCAAAATTCCAAAAAATTGTTTTATTAAAAACTGAAAATAACCATTTACGGTGCATTTCGTGAGTCTAGCACATTCTGTTTATTCATGGTTCACTAGACATCCTTTGATAAAAGCTATTCTCAAATTTGCGTTGCTCATTATCTTGCGGTTTGTGTTCTCAGCACATGGCTTTTTTCCCCGCGGTTCCATAGGCCCGTCTGTAATTTCTGTCCGCCAAAATACAAAATTTGCGAATGTCTTACAGATACACCGAATTTTGCACGTAAGCATTTGTAAACATGGATTACTAAGGCTAACGGTTCAGATGATAAAAATCCACTTTTTTTTATGTAAGCCGGGGGGCCGAGGCTTGGATCACGAAATTTAAGTCCAAGGGTTGATTATATGGATTGACCAAATTCCTTCAGTTGCTCAACAATCCATTGAAGCTTTTGAATAGTGCAACTGAACCCAGTAAACATAACAATACAATATGACCTAGCGTGGTGTTAATACTTTCAAAACCTCTTGAAGCTTTCAAAATGGCATCTTCAACCCACTCTATAAATTAGAAGTGTACTGAACATTTGCTGTTTAGTTCATAGAATAATTATTGGGAAGTTTTGGGAAGATCCTGACGTATATTCTTCATCATCTGAAGTCTTGTACTTTTTTCTTCGTCTTTCGAAAGCTGCCATCGTGGGTGGAAACATCTCTTGTTGAAAAATCTGGTCATAATGGATCCCCATTTTGGCTGAAAAGATCAACAAGTTATCGCCTCTTGGCCCACAGGCGGTTCTCGAACCACTATACCAGAGGCGGATATATAACCTTAACACAGTGTGAGGAAGGATTTTCTTTACCTCCGTTGCAGCCTTGAGGAGGTGCCGTGATTGTCGGTTGTTTTTGCTCGCCGAGACAGTATAGAGTTTTTTTATTGCCAATGGCGTAACCTCTGACCCCTCTAATTCTTCCTCTCCATGAATGCCGTAAAAGTAAAGTTGTACAAAGAAATTATATTCCACTCTTATGTTGCGCTTTAATCCTTAGCGGAATAAACCGTATGCACAGAATCAGGTGCGAAGGGTATAACGTAAGTATGTCAATTTTTTGTTTGACCTTGTACAAGCCTTTAATCAATATAACAACTTTAAAATGTTTATTTTAACATGTGTATGCAAAAATCCTCGCACATTAAGAACGAGACTATCATTTCTGTTTATTATTCCAACATTAGTCACGTCCAAACGTTTTATTGTGTCTGTTTTGGCTGCCATTTTGCAGACCACTTACGAATACTGTGTCCAATGACATACCTATATATGGTCTAAACTGAGAACATTTCATAAAAATGGGGTCGTCATACACACGGAGGAATTAAATTAATTTTAATCTTAGATGTCTATTTTCGGCTTTTAACCATTTCCATAGATTGTCAGGAATTTGCCCGGAAGTCTTTCTGGGAAAAATTCCCCATCAAACAAGCTGATACATTGAATCAGTACCCTAGAGAAGGGATAGACATGGGGGTGGGGGTCCCATCCAACTCCGTAAAAAAAGTAATAAAAACCTTAATAAAATAAAATCCACCTGCTTAACTGACTTCCCTTCTGGAAATATAATATGAAGCATTTTCTGGATGTTGGGCCCCAGTTTGAAACCACCTAAATTGTGTTTGTAAGTATTATATTGATTGCTGAAAACCCTAAACTATTGGTGGCCATGTTGTAACACTCTCTAGTGGGTTCCTTATCATAACTGTTAGTGAATGGAATCCTATACAAAATGAACAAGACGGTTCCTTTGAAGCACTGTGAACGCCCTGTCATCGTTCACTCTCTGCACAAGTTTACCCAATGAACCTTTGACCTTGGTATCTGACCCTTATAACTACCATGACAAAGTTAACTCTAGGGGTCCACCTATGACTGAGTTTGGTGGCAAATGGAGTTAAATGTCCACTATTTGAAAAATGTTTTAACCGAACTTTTACACACACGCGCGCACGCTCAAAAACACGCACCCACATAATTTGGATTGTATTTTGCCTCCTTGCAGTATAGTACAGGCGACACAAATTTAATGTGAAAAAGCAATTAATGTGATTACATTTGATCTAGATGCCCATTTTCAGCAAAGAAGAAGTTAGTTTCCATTCCTGGAATAGCTTATAAGCCAATTTCTGTAGCGGGGCCCTAAAATGCGAGTTTGTTGCACCGACCTGGTGATTATTCCCCATATACACCTTGAAGAAGACGGATTAGGTATTTTTTCCGCCCCGAAACGCTGCATTAGCGTGTGTTGCCTATTTCAAATGGCCGCCATTGTTTTATGAACATTGCCATTGTAATTTATTATAAGAGGACTAAACGAAATTCAAATTTCTTACATAACGTTTTTTCGCTTCGTCATTTTTTAGTTTATGGGGAATACCTATACTTCACTAAGTAGATCCTTAAATACCGTCCACAAGCATTAATTAAAACATTATTTTATTGTATCAGGTTGATAGAGCTGGCTATATTCCTGTAAACTACATTAGAGTCAGTTAAAACCATATTATATGACCCAAATAGCAACCACCTATTAACGAATGAATACGCGCGCTTTAATATTTGTTACCTTGTATACCTGATTTAGAGTCCATTCTTAAAAGCGTTGTTTTTATAACGTTCTACCGTCAAAAGATGGGTAGGGCTACCTTTCTTCTGATTTACGTTCCCTAGAGCAATATAATCACCACCATCTTGAAAACGATCCCTGTGTGCAAACTATAAATGCCATAAATTTCTTTGCGTTTCCAAAATCTCACTCACGTTCTTATCTCAACAAATTTCTCTCCTATAATGATATTATAATGACGGTTTTCCATAAAACGATGCGGGCCATTTTGACCATGTGTAGGACACGCTAACGTGCAGCCTTTCGGGTCGAAACATCTAATCTCTAGTCAGGAAAACACTCTCCCTTCAAGGTGATAAATTGTATAATTTATCACCAATTGGGTTCAACGAACCGAAATGGTCTAGTGATGTCCTCTCATGGACTAGAAGTTTAACAACATTTTGAAAAATGCGGCTAGCAAGAGTTGTTCGGACTCAACCATTATTGTTGAGCCTTTTAAATATAAGAACACCTAAACCCTTCGTAAAGAATAATTTGATCATTATTAATGATAAGGCCCCCAAAATGTACCTGTTTAAATTGTTGTGGCCATTTTGAAATTACCCCTCAGGTAGACTTCTCATGTGTTCTGTGAATGGGGCGGCAAAGTATGAAATGCACTCATAGAATTTTCTAGAGCAAGAATTTTGGACTCCAAAATTCTTGGCTCATTACCTTCAACATGGCATAGCCGTTGTGGGTAGGGTTAGGTCCCCCTCCCCCAGATCTAGTCCACTTGCAATCTAATTCCATATTTGGTCACTTTTGACTCAATTTTAACATTTTTACATTTCAGCTCATAATGAGCTGGCTACGCCACTACCCTTCAAATTACAGAGGGACGCCGACTTTGAACCCTTTTAGCCAAATTTTGACATGAGACTCCAATTCTAAGCCCTATTTTTGTTACGGGTGTTTAATAATATGCAAATAGCATTTTAAAACACTGCCGGGCACAATTGAAAAAAAATAAAATGGCCACTATAGGGAATTTAAAAAATGTACCAAATATTATAGTTTTGTAAGAAGCCAAAAATAGAAAAAAACCGCCCCCCCCCCAAATTACATCAGGTCAGGTACTAGTAACTTAAACCCAACGGTTGCATGAAATGCTCGAGCTACACTACCAAGGAACCATACTCCATCCTGACAGGGACCACTGTTTAGCCTAAGCTTTGCGAGCGGTACGAAATTCGCCAGCAATTACAAGCGAAATTTCTAGTCTCATTTAAAGGGACATAATGGACATGAAAAAAAATGACATTAATGAAAAGGACCCTTACTGAAATCACTTCCACGAGTTTGAAAACAATTTGGATGTTTACAATTCTGTAAAAACTGTAAAACAGGAAGAGTTCCAGGAGGGAGTGGCATTTTGTGGCAATTTCGGGAACAAGGATGCTGACATTACTGCCAGCATTTACCAAACTTGAAAAAGCATGTTGTTTATCACTCACAGAACCATTGCTATTGTACTGTTCTAATCCCCGGCTAATCCATCTTTCACTTGCCAGATCAATATCTTACTACACGCCTAAATACATGCTTAATCGGGTCTTATACTTTTGACTTGTGTCGCAAAACATGCTAATACACTGTAAATTCCGTCAGGTATGGTAAACCCTTGCTTTTCTGTTCCAGAAATTGCCACAAGCTCCCACTTCCACCCCCCCCCCCGGAACTCTTCCTTTTTTACTGTTTTTACAGAATGTAAACATCCAAATTTTTTTCAAAACTCGTGGAATTGATTTCAGTGAGGGTCCTTTTCATTATGTCAAAACTTTATTATCCCGTTGTCAAGTAAAGTCTTACTAGTTTGGTTATCCTGTCTTGAACTGTACTTTGTTATTCAAACAGATTCTCCTGACCCCGTTGTCCACAAGACGAGAGAGAACATCTGTATCATCACCTTTCTTTCTCTCTCGTTTGATCGTTATCATCCACAAGATTCTAATGGCCTTCTTTATTTAAATCTGATTGGCCACCCATCATTATTTTGTCTACGTCTAATGATATATGTACTCTAGACCTTGCTTAACGGGAACAAGGAAAATTTTCCTTCTGTTAATGTTATAATTCAAAGTTTATGTACTTCTTTGGCTGATTCTTTTAAAACGAAGACTACAAGATCCGAAAAGCATCAGACGAGGCCGATTTTTCCTCTCAGAAAACTCTAAAAAATTCCACTCTTGACGATGTTGAAAGGTTTAAGTGCAAACTTCCCAACACCTGACAAAACTTGCTCTTTGCAGAGTCTGGTATTTCCCTTTTCATCACCTGGATGTGGCTATCGCTTTGCATAAAATTCCAAAGATTGAAAAAGCCTATGAGCTGTGAGCTGTAACATTATGTCCCGGGCAATATAGCTATACGGATAGTCCAGTTGGAGTTCAATCTGTCAATTAACAAAGGTAGCATCGTATCCAAATCAAAGATGTTCGCATCATATATCTCCTTATCTCGACAGTTATTTACATGGTTTAAAAGTTCAAGCCAAAGGATAAACGCCTTGAGTTCAAATACCAATGTACTCATCATGAAGCTCATGTTTATGTATACAATGATGTTCACCTCCACTCATTTGCTAACTCTGGTTCTCGAACTTTAAGATGTTCCATTGACACTACGAGACTTAATATTCCTAGAACACTCAGAACAATTGGTGCTTGCACTTTTTCTGGTTGCCGGTTCACGCACCTGGAACACACTTTCCATCCGGCAGGCGTCACCTACCATCAACATTTTCCAAAAATTGTAAAAGTCATTTATGTTGCCTAAATATTGGTCTTCTTGGTGGGTCTTTCTTCACTTATTTTTTCTTGCTCTTTTGTAATTATGACACCAAGATGTTTTGTATAGGAGCCTTATAAATCACCATGTTTGTCTTATGTTAGTAAGTTAAACCAAAGTTTTAAATCCGGTTTTGTTCCCGCTAACGGGGGTGGCCGGATACACCTCAGCGATACCAAATATTAATGAGGGGTGAGGAGGGTAGTGGATGGGGTGCGGTTGTGTGTTATGCGTGTGTGTGGTATGTGTGTGTGTATGTATGTGTGTATGTATGTGTGTATGTATGTGTGTATGTATGTATGTATGTGTGTATGTATGTATGTGTGTATGTATGTGTGTATGTATGTATGTGTGTATGTATGTGTGTATGTATGTATGTATGTATGTATGTATGTATGTATGTATGTGTGTATGTATGTGTGTATGTGTGTATGTATGTATGTATGTGTGTATGTATGTATGTATGTGTGTGTGTATGTATGTATGTATGTATGTATTTACTTACGTACGTATTTAAGTTGTCTAAAGAACTGGACGTATAATTATTTATACAACCATACAACGTAGTATGCCCAGTGATAGCAGTGAAGAGACACATTGAAAGTATATTTCTATGCAAGCTCTATAAAGAATTTAGTTACCGATATTTTGCAGCTAACATTTAGGTGAAAACATATCTGGATTAATACGGAAGTACTAGCGATACTAGTAAAATAAATATATTTGAGTGGCATGGCAAACAAAAACTAGTGGGTGAAATGTGAACGTTCGATGCGGCTAACTGTAACCAATCGATCAATCACCTTAATATTACATGCAGAGGCAAGAATTAAAGTGACAGGAGGGAGATTTTGTTAGGATATGAATTTATCTCAAATTTCACTGGATCGGTTGTAGACCACCTACCGAGAACGTTTGGAAGGTTTATTGGACAAACAGGTGCAAAAGAAAACCGCAAACCTATTTTGAACTTGCCTGCTATCGTAAATCGTTCCCCATAGAAAACCAGGCTTGACTTTCTGTCGTGCACGACAGAAAGACATGAGGAAATCTCCTCATCTCTTTAAAGGCAACGCCGGCGTGGGCGGGATTTAAGGAAAAGGGCCCTTTCAGCACTTAAGGTGTTGCCCCTATAGCGTCAAGAAGCAAAGCAATATCGCACTTTAGTGCGACTAAGGTATGTCATCGGGCCCTGGAGAGCAATATTTTAGGGGGCCCTGAGAGCAATTTTAGGGGGGCCCTGCTGACTCTTAAATCCGCCACTGCAACGCGCATTGCTGTACACCACGTTGGTGTTGTCCGAACACAATTGAGAGAGGCGGAAAGGCTTCTAGCAAGGAGACCGGGAAAATTCAGAAAAAAACATAACTTTTGCAAATATAATGTCTGCCGGAGACCCGTTGCTGCGTGTAGCCCCAGGAGAGGGGTAAAGTTATGGAGTTCAAATGTTTTTGAACTGTTCTAAATCTATGTAATATAGCTCAAATCATTCCTTAGGTAACCAGGAGTGAAAAAGTCAATTGAGTCACAAGATATTTGGGAAAAAGGCTAAATGGTTTGTTTAGTCAGAAAGTAAACGGTTATTGTAATACCAGATTTCTTTGGTTCGAGCTATTGGTATAATCGCGTTCCTTTGATCAAACCTTCTGGGCCGATGCTCTAAATTTGATAGAAAACATTCTATTCTTTGTCTAAGTCAAGTCTGCATATGTAGAAATATTGGGCGATTTTAATTTCACTCCCGTTACTGCCCTACAGAAACCACTTTCCGAAGGATTTTTTGCCCGAAACTAATACCACATATGAAGTGTCATAAGACAACATCAAACCAGCAATAAAAAACGAATTTCATTATTTGGGCTATAAATTAGGGGCAGAATGTTGTTATCAAAATACGCAAATTTGAGCAAAAAGACGGAAATATCCAGCGCTTACATAAAGTACTTTGGAACTAATTTTATGTTGACTATTTTGACAATCGAGATAATCCTGCATTGGGCAGATACCACACGCTCAAGAACCTATAGTTGTTAAGGTCATCAGGATCCGCACTTGATTTCTTGATAATCGAACGTATTCTTGCTGATTTCAGTGCACGAGGTACAATATACCGACAGAGAGGGAGCGGTTAATAATGCTATATAGTAATGACAGGTAATAGCACATCAATACAGTCCTTCAACAAAGATGTTGTAGGAATTTGGTAAAGCATACAGTTGGGGCGTCCATTATAATCTTCCTCACATCAACTTCGGAAACTGAAGCAAAAGAGTCAAGCTTATTGCAAATGTCAACAGACAGTTGAACTGAAGATGTTGAATCCAAACTTTCTCTGATGGCTGGAATCATGGCCGTGAAAAAAAAAATGACGTACGGAAAGGGAAGAACCATACGACATCACCGCCACCTTTGCGAAGATTTGACGTGAAACTCATTGAACAACTTCTGCACTGTGGTTCCTTCTAGTCACAATGTACCTGGGTTCTGGAACACCCCTGGAGAACTGTGCTAATCCGGTCTACCAAGGAGTTACCTTAGGAGTCACCTCTCTTATAAGACCCACATCAAGAAGACGAAGAATAAAGTAATGTTTCACGCAATAACATCTTGAACAAACTCACTGGCACAAGATAGAGCGCTCGCCCACATACCCTAAGATCGACGGCACTTGCCCTGTGCTACTCATGTGTAGAGTACGTTTGCCCTGTATGGGAAAGATCACCCCATGCCAAGAAGCTTGATTCAGCATTAAATGCCTCCTGCCGGCTTCTCACAGGATGTCTTCTGATCACAAAACAACGGAGTGTAGCGAGCATGCAAGAGCGTACTGCCAGTATCTAATGTGAAGCACATTATGTCCGGACAAAGACCTGCTGCCAACCGCTTAAATCCACAGTTTTCTTTGAGCAAAGTCCAACCTTTTGAATGGCTGCGGGGCAATTCTGTATAAGTTATAAAGCATATAACAAATTAATTCAGTGGCATGAGATGGGCTTTCCCAATATTTGCATGGTCAGTTGCGCAGTCTTCTAAGAAAACAACCAAGACTAGGCTTGTTTGAACTTATCTAAATGGCATTTAAACGCTGAATCTGATATGCCAGTGAAAAAAAAAATGAAGTCGTAATGTTTATATGAAGAAAAATAAAAAAATTGACAAACACTAATCTTCGGGCGGTTGCAGCCTGCTGTACACGGTTACGAGAGTCGCATTGGGGGAAAAAAGACTTGCTTTCAACCAAGCAAATCTAGTGGTATTGAACCTGGTGTGCATCTTCCACCTGGAGCGACTCATCAGGGATGAATGGCGATGCCTCAACAGATGAGAACCATAACCGGCCGGTGTAGGTTTCCTTGCAGAAGTGGGGCTCCTGGAAGCAGATCAGAAACTACTGCCGTTGTCGTGGCAACAGCCCACAGACAATGGAACATCTTTGGTATGCGGTCTGCCCATGTTAGAGAAAACAATGCACATACAAGGACCTTGCGGGATTAAGTGAAGTAGCCAGACATTGTACCCATCGTGACGGATTCATGATATTCAAAATTTCTCCCCAAATTTTTCCAAAGGTGGGCGAGTCAACCACTTCGCCCAACCCTAGTTACGCCAATGAATGTTAACAACTTGAATACCAAGTGTGAATGACGTTAGATCAAAAGGAAAGTGTTCAGCCATTTGGTCCAGTTGGCACCCATACTAAAACAATTAGGGATATACTTGAGCCGCCAGCAGATGGATTGGTGGGTATGTACACCTCACCAGTATCAGTGATGTCTCGATTTTTCCCAGGCATCGAGTGGCTTAGCCTACCTAACCTAACCCGTCGCCTTGATAACCTAGGCAGTTTGATTGCTGAAGAGGAAAAAAACAGGAAATGAGCTATGGGAGGTGAGTTGCTTGGTCGCTAGCCACAAATTTACCACCATTAATTCTAGCACGAGTACAAGTCTTTCAGTATACAATATAATCTTGGTAACAGACACTGTGCTCACTTTCACACTGACCAAGGTCCGAATACTCTACATCCTAATTACCCCTAACCCTAGAGTGCAATAACTCGCACACATGATAATCCCATTTCTGTATTAGTGATTTCGGTGTTACAAACCCCTTTAGAGAATCCCCACAGTAGATGGACACAGGTAATACAAATTACAGGATAGTATCCAATAGGATTTTACATTAATTTTAGAACTAACTTGCTTTGCATTATAGTGGAGCAGTGTCATTTTGACCAATATTATATTGTATACTTAAAGACTTGTACTCGTGCTAGAATTAATGGGTGTACAAACGAGGGTCAAACCATTATTTTACTATTTATTTGTCATTGTATATTTGTCTTAAATCTTTTGATTTTTAAGGTAAGTGACTGATTTTAGGGACAGATCCTGTTGTATTAAAAAAAAACCAATGCCGTGGGATTAAAAAATAAAGATGTAAATGGGTTATAAGCCATGTAAGCGGTTTTAATCATTTCAAGTTTATTTTTTCAAATCAAATTTAAAGGGGCTTATTTTAAATAAACTTTACATGGATTTAATTTTAATTGTCTAAAACGGATTTGTTCATTAAAACCAATTCTCTCGTAACTAACAATAAGTCCAAGGAATAAGAAAGAACATTTTGATAGTACAAGTGTCATTTATTACAGAATCCTATAATGGCGAGCCCACAGGACAATATATTTAGGATTGTGTTGCTGCACGCAACATGTGTTTCAGCATTGTAACCAATAGCCTCATCTACAAGCTCACGGTTAAGTCCGCAGAATTCCGTGTATGTTTACGTGCAAGCTGGGGCACTCTGATTCTCAGTGACATTTCACAATGCTGATATTCTGAAAACCACATTGCAATTGGTCCACAGATTGGATAAAAAATGGCCAAACGTGGGGCTGTGAGAGACTACTACACACAATGGCGCATCCAATGGGCTGTCGACTTATACAATAGGAACATACTACAGTGCAATGGCGGATCCAGGATTTTGAAAAAAATAAAATTACCGGGGGCTGAATTTTGCAAGAATTTGCAGAATTTACCGGGAGGCGCGCGCCCCCTCCGCCACCCCCTCCCTGGATCGCGCCTGAGTTGGCACAAAAAGTTCTCGGCATGTTGGTAGACCAGTATGTGCCAAAGTCCGATAAATTTGAAAGTTTTCAAATATACATTTGTTGTCCAGGTCTTATTCTTTCATCTAAACACCTCACTTGTTAAAAAGCGTGCAAAAATGGCTGAGATAGAACGCCGAAAGACGCAAAACCGCAAAACCAAAAGTGTGTCACTGTGATTGATATAACGCAGAATCGTGTACACTGATCTACACAATGAGTGATTTGATTGAATGAGCACAGTAAGCCTTCTAGCAATTGCCTATGAAAACTCCATAAAGTGAAACTTTTGGTTAGGGAGGTTACGTCTTTCGGGGTTCTATCTAATCTCAGCACATTTGTACAGGCCTTTGTTTGCAAGCGACTGTTAAATGAAAGAGTTTAGACCTTTCGTTTTTCCCTCCTGTTGACCAGGGTAAATATTGATATCCACTTCCGTTGCACAAAAATAGCGGATAAAAATTCGTATCTTCATGGCTTTAGATAATCTTGCCTTTACGCATGAAACGCAAAGTCACTCACGTGCACCAACTCCACTGACTTTCAAGCGGGACGTTATGAAGAAAACAAACAACGGGCACGCGAGTTTTGTGTTATGGTATTTTTTTCGAACTGGAAATGTCCTCAAATCCACTGAAAATTCCGCAAAATCTGGTAAGAAAATATAATAAAAACATATTTTAATGTCAAAACCCCATAATAATACGCCCGATGTTTTCTATTGACATCACTTACAACGTTCTCTCTGCTTTCGTACTGATGTGTATGTATTACTGTTAAAGACCAAATTTACAAACATCAGTATGTGTGACATAACAGAGTCAGAAGAACATTCAAGAGCTCATCATTTCATTGCAGGACTCATCTTTTTTTATTACTCAAAAACGAGTCTTGATAGGCCCCAGTAATTAATCAAACGCACACCATCCTTCGGATGACTCTTCTGACTTTGAAAATTATGAACACGTCTTAGCATGGTAAAAATTCTAAGGAATGGAGGGAATTATACTCCAATTTGTGAAAGAAAATGTCCCGTATAATCCATTCTGATATATGTTTGAATAATACTGCATGTTTCCGTGCATTTTCAATAAACCTTTTGCAGAAAATATTATAAGTTTCTATAGGTGTGTCTATATTAAGCTTTCAATCCACCTTTTTCCATTCAGGTAGGATTAAAACATGGAACGAAAGACGATTTTACCAAATGTGAACATGTTAATATACAGAAAAAATGACAGTGGTTGTTAGTTATTTTTTACATAATCCGTAAAAACACATCCATTTAACAGTATATATTGAAAACCGAGACACGTACAAAAAGGCACGAAATGATTACCCGGCCTACATTCAAAATCGACTTTGGTTATGAATCGACCCAATAAATTTAAATTGCATTGATACATACGCTATAACGAAATGCTAATATTAAAGTGCGTACACACGTTCATTCACCCAGTATGCGGATAGTTGTGAGGTAGCTGGTCGAGTCTTTAAGAGCAAAATGTTTTCTTTAACAGTACACTACCACTGTGGTCAGTAAATGGTGTTGTGTCCACATGCTCGCATAAAGGAGCAACGGGAGATTTTTGGCATCCATATATTGTGTCACATAAGGTGATTTCATATAGATAAGACCCCAATAGATTTCTTCACCTTATATTTAGCTACAGAAATGCCTTGAAAGTGAAAACAAAATGCGAATTTGATTTACTTAATTTGGATATAAAACATAGGCTG
>JAMKCH010008745.1:0-38329 GCA_023653785.1 Ophioderma brevispina
GTTTACTCCATTACAAAAGATGAATTGAGTTTGAATTGTATAGTAATTATTATCACCAGATATTCCATTTCTCAGAAGGAAACAAGATGGTATAGTGGACAGCTTTAATCGGGGTGGGATGTAGTTTGATCATCAAAACATTTTCAGTACGATACTTGCAGACTTGTCGAAATCCAGATTTAGGTGAAAAATTACTGTTTCCAAAAGGTAACCCCACTCTTGCTGACAAACCTCAGAATGTGACAACAGTACTAATAAATCACAGGGTTTATTGTTTGCCAAAGCATGGGTGATCGGCAAAAAGTGGGGTCACCTTTGGAACGCCATTGAAAAAAAATCACCCAAATTAGGGGTTGGGGAAGAAGGGTGTGGTTGTAACCCCCCTCCCATTCTACAAAAGTGGGGAAAAGCTCACTTTTGCTGATTTTTTTTTTGATATAAAAAAGCCAAAAAGGTTTTCAAAAAGTCTAAAAAAGGACTACCTTTTAGGGGGTTTGGGTGCACTTTCCCAAAAAACACTTTTTTTGAAGACCCACACCCCCTAAAAAAAAATTCCTGGGTACGGCCCTGGCACTGATGTTTGTCTTAAAGATATTTTACTTTCCATTACATCACTAAAATTCTTAACTTATGTTTCCCTTATCCTGAGATGACTATAAAATACTGGTTGTTGATAGCATACAACATATTGACTGTATGAGTTGATGTAATACTATTTTGAGTCAAAATTTTGCCGTTCTATTTCTTGTGTAACTGCCCAAAATGGAACAGTCACAATTTGACCGAATGATAAAGTTTTCACGATCACAAGGCATTGCCAGAAAAATGCATTATTTCCAGGAACATAATCAAAAATTTCCCTCCAGGATGGCAAACTTTTATCAGAAAAACCAATTTCACTATTTCTTACATATTCTATCTTTTGAAGACCTAATAATTTCAATCCAAAGTCGAAATTTCCCGGAATGTGGTTCCCGAGTTCACCCCACTTTTTCAAGGCTGATTAGTCACAGGAAGATAGACAAAATTAAATAAAATGCTTACTCCAAAAGAACAATGGTTTACAATGTAGTCAAAAATAGAGATCCAAACAGGTCACAAGAAAAAAATTGGCTTACTCCAGTGTTTTTGTTTTATATTGAAATAAATATATCCACATTCATATTCTCTTGTTTGTTTTTATTAGGTCCAACATGGTCCTGTCAGGAGTAAACGGTAACCTAAAATAATTTTATTTTATCATAATTGTTTAAAAATTAAAATTGGGGGGGGTGGGGGTAGGATTGGGTGAGTTGGGCCATAATATAGTCAATAGGATGGCCAAATCCATGTTTACAGCATGCATGCTTGTTATTTTGTTATTTTAAGGAACATTTACTTGAAAAAGTAGGGGATGTTTATTAGAAGGAGAGCATTTATTAAGACAAGGGTATAGGAAAGATCAATACCCAGTAGGCATGTTGGGACAATGACGTCAATAGCATTTTAAGTCGACCGGTTGTAATAGTTTAGTGGTTTAACTATGTAATAACATAATTTGGATGTGTCAACATTAACACGAAATACATAATAAACTAACCAAATTACATCAACAATCTTTTTCATGCACAACCAATATTTCAACCATTTTACACATTCTGACAATTTTGTATTGACGTCATTTTCCTTGCAAGTGCCAGCTGGGGATAGCTACACGAAAATCTCGAGTTTGATGGATTGAGTGGACTAATAGAGATTTTTTTAAAGTCTTTGAAGAGCAAGGGTGGAATTTCATCTTGCTATAAGGGCGAGCTGAATTGAAAACTCCAATTCAGTTCTTATCATTTTATCACCAAGAAAATCAATTTGCCATGGTTCCTAATTCAATAGATCCGGTTATTCAGCAGCTGTGTCTGTTCGATAAAATGTTCAAAGACGTTGGGAAATATGAAATGTATAGGGGAAATCGCTCCAGATCCTGTTTCTTTGGAATTGTACACCAGAACACTCTTCCATTGCACCAATGGGGTCCCTCTTCCGGATCAATCATCCCTATTTATCACTCCTTATCGATACGCACTGAAAGCGGTGGATAGTAAATGTGGACTTTGTCATAATAATAATGAGCAAGCAGGTCTAAGTGCAATCTGTAAGATACCAGGGCTGATCATATAAATCTGGTAATGTGGATGTGTATCTGTTGTGGAAGTGATAAGGTAGTGCTTAACAACGAAGGGGGGAAACCTCAAAGTAAGTGTATATTATGTTCCTGTGTTTACTTATGAATTTGTTACTGAAATATACCCTAAACCCATCATCATGTGTGAGGCATTGGCCTGAATGGAAGAAGCAATGGGAGATGGTGGTCTGAAAAATATTATAAATAAGAACTGATGCCTAGACGGTATGAACAGCAGTGCCTTGGAATATTTTGAGGAATGGGGTGGATGGGAAATTTTCGGAAATTCGTTGTATGTAATCTTTCAATATCACAATTTTATGCATGCGAAATCTTTATCATCAGACAGTGGTTATGACAGAATTCTTCTGTGTTTGGATGTGAATACTTTTGGGATAAGCAGTATAGTTCTATAACATGCAGAATATTATACCCCAAAATAAAAAAAATCGCACATCCAATATCCATATATTTGTCATGTATACAAAAATATGACATATCTAGGTGAACAAAATGTAAAGTAAGTAACACGATAATAATGTCCAGGTATCCGAGTTTGCAGTGCTACATAATGGGGATTTTCCCCCTGTTGTGGATTCTGGTTGAATAGGGTATGGAATTGGAAATAACTAAATTCCGTACTATTAAAACATTAAACATTTAAAGGTGCATATGGATGAATGAAACGATTTTGAACATATAGGGTGTCCCAAAAAAAAGGGTACATGTAGAAAAATATTTCACTTAAATAAGATATGCCACTGGCCCCTATGAAATCATTTCAAAATTTACCAATAACTCAATTGGAGGGTTTGTGATTGCGTACTAAGGCATGATTAAACACATCTTGACCATGACAAAGAAATAAATATCATTATCACAAAGTATTAGTTATAACCCAGGGGACCAGACCTTGATGCAAGACATGCTGCCTGTTGGTGGTAAATGGTCAGAAGATTCGTAAGAGGTCAAAGGTCAACCTTAGAGGCATGGGGTCATTGTTGAGAAGTTCCAAGTTGTAGAGCAAATAGGTGGGAATTCACAATATGTTAGGTATCCTTACGGAGTAGCCGACCTCCTATAGAGTGTTGGAGATAAATAGGGATAATAGGTCAAGATTAGAGTAAATTTGAGGTCATTGAGGAAAAATGCTAAAGGAGGATGACCAATGTAAGTCTACAAAGTTTTCATCTTGATAGAATGGCCTTCACCCCAACGCCATCTTTTAAGTTTTGCAATGCTATTTCAACCAGTTTTTGTACGACGGCTAAACACGATTTGTATCCCCATAGGGAAAAAAGTACTGTGTAAAATTAATATTGGCGACCCCACAATGCGAGCAGTTTTTCACTCATAACATCAAATTAAAACGCCCTAAGATTTCACATGGTACTTAATTCCATACCAAACATTTTTGACCACTTCAGGTTAAAATCCAGGGTCCCTGGGGACGAGTCGATTAGCGATGGACCATCGGACCTTCAAATGATTCTATTTTTCATAATGATCCTTTAGGATTGGGGTATTTAATGTCTATGATTTTAGAATCAAAGGTCATCGAGTGTCATTGCTCAAATGCCGACCCGTTAGGATGGAGGTATTTGAGGTGTCCATGATTTTAGGTCCAAAGGTCATCTAGATGTCATTTGAAGGTCAAAATCTTAAAAAGCTTTTGCAGAATAAAAATGGACATTTCCTAAAAGTTCACTATTTGTAATATGTCAAAATCCCAGTCGGGGGGGGGGGGGGGGGGGTTCAAAGGTCAGGAAGACGGACAAGGGTCATTATAAAAAAGCAAGTGATCATGAAAGACAGCACCATGAGACTCTGTTCTCAAGCAGCAACTGTTACCTTAACCTCTGGCTGCGACCTCAAATGTTACAAATACATGATGCTTGCCTGTAATTTCAACAAATCCCCCACCCCCATATTCCTTAAAAACATAGCAGCCATTGTTAAACAGTGACGAACCAATAGTTGTTGTGCCCTTAACAGAATGTGCATAGGTCGGCGGAAAATTTAGCATTTATCAGAAAAAAGGAAATCCTTACAAAAGGAAATGACCTTTAGGCCCAAAGGTGAAATTTTAATCAAGGATGAAACATGAAGCGGAAGATAAAAATCGCCTTTTTAGAAAATATAGGACCAATATTTTTGGAGGCCTAGAATTAGCTGTGTTTGCAAACCATGATGTTAAATAGATAATAAATAATACAGCCTGTATTAAGCGGGTGTCTTTTTGTCAGTTCTGTAACATAGACTATTATAAGATCAAATGTATTATTCATATAACCTGAGCAAACCCCCCCCCCCCCCACCCCAAAAAAGAAAAAGGTGCAAAATCAGAAATACAGTTGAGCATGACTGATCTGAAATTATTAGACCTAGAGTCTGCACTTTAATTTTTATGCGACAGGATGAGGCTGTGACAGAACAAACAAGCAGTGTTTTCTGGAAGTTTAAGAACAATTTATGGGTCTTCATCAAAAATGGGAAAAAACTTCAATACACTGAAAATCTATATCTTACTACCGATGGTCGTCAGTGGTCTGTTCGACGCGTTCATTTTCTCGGAGACGAGGGTGCCATTCCTGAATTGGTGGGTGGGGTCCCCTTGACCTTCCGAAGACCCAGTTTTGTATTGGTTAGTAGGTTAAGGCACCAGGGGCCATTCAAGATCAAAGGAGGTCAATAGTTAAACGGTTGTGTATGGAATGAAACTGGAGTGAGGTCGATTGTTGATGCCGAAAATGTTAAAGGTACGCCCAAGGTCATGTGGTTGTCATTCAAGGTCAAATGAGGTCAACATTGGTGTATCCAACAAAACCGTGTTGTCTCGGGGGAGATGTGTTGATGCTGAAATTCAAGGGTCCCAAACAAGGTCAATCAGGGGTCATTTCAAGGTCAAAGGAACCGCATAACCCGAGGTCATTCAAGGCCAGGTGATCGTGAACCCCAGAGTCGTGAAACCCAGTGATCGCAAAACCCCGGACCACCTAGTTTAGTTGTAGTATTACACCACATGGGGCCCCACACAACGCATAGAGAAAAAAATCCAAATGCACCCCGACACAGCGTCTTCCAGCGCAAACTCCGTATATACTATACTCAGGCTCATTGAATAGTTGATTACAGTATCCCGACTTAGTACAGTTTGTTATGTTTTTCCCTGGGAATTGTTGTGCCAAAATTGATTTATTAGCTTACTTTGTCAAATTTGGGGTGCTGATTTCAAAAATCTTAGGTGAAATTTTTTTCAACCCCCGCCTCATTCGCAATTTTGATTTCAAAAAATGGCCGACATTTTCCGTAATTTTTGTCCTATATCTCGGTTTAGGAGCAACTTAAGGAGTAAAATGGGGGCAATACCCATTGTTTGTTCCTTTCTTCCCATGATACAAGGGATTTCCATGAAAGCATCGTTTACTTCACCGATGTGGTGGTTGCCATCTTGAATTCAAAATGGCCGCCATTTTAAATTATGTTATGTCATATATCTTGGAGTATGAGACAAGGGAAGAGTAAAAATGGTGCAATACCCTGTTGTGTACTAAGGGATTCATTAACAGCCCGGCTTACTTGTATCATAATTTAGCTTTGCCAGCTATCTTGGATTTCAAAATGGCAGCCATATCTTAATACACTTTTTTTAAAATCTTTAATTTTAAAATTTACCTTTTAATGGTTAGCATTGGCTGTACTATTGATGATAATTCCAAATCAATGCATGCTATTATTTCAACTCAGCAACCATGGAAGATGTCCAAAATGGCCGCCAATAGACAATTTTTATGTTTGATTAATAAGATAATGTCATGAAATGTAACCAAATTCAGATATAATGAGCGATTCTACTATTTTTAACACTATCCTGAAATACCGGACTGTGATCTGGATTGTCTATTAATGAAGATCTTTTCATCATACTGCGGTTTTTTCGGGGAAACTTTATTTGGGTGTAGGCATAATAAATAATATTTTTGTGAAGCAAAGAAGTTAACACTCTATGTTATTCACCTTTTTAGAGCACAAAAACTTGTATCATGCAAACTTGACTAAAATGCAAAAAGTGTTAAGGCTATTGTTAAATTCATAGAGGCTTACATGACTACAGGGGTTAATCAGTACTAGTCAGATAGAACTTAAGTTCTCAGGCATGTGTAGAGAGTATACACATCTATGGAGCTGAGACTTGACCATTATTCAAAGTTAGGATAGGATCAATTCTTAGAAGAAGTACTTAAAATCAGCTGGAGAGATCATTTTTCAATAATGAGTATATTGAAGATATACCACTTCTATCAGAAACCATAAAAAGAGACGTCTCAGTTCGCAGGTCACTGCATGCGGACAACGACCTACCTGAGTTTCTGGTCACCACCTGGAGGAAAACTTAGCCGTGGCAGGAAACTTAGTTATCCTGATGTCATTGGGGGCAAACAGATATTGGATTGTACGCAAGTGAAATCCAGCAAATCAGACAGGATAAGGAACCTTGGTACAAATTTGTTTCAGCTGCTTTCGACGTTCTGTTAAGGATGAAAGATGATGATGTGAGTCAGGATAGCTTCTGGACTTACATTGTAACCAATGGTTTTTACAACGTCACTGCATTTCCAGAGTGCTTTGTTGGCAAATGTACATGCAGTTTCGGTTCTGACATACCCATGCACAAAACTATCGACTATATAGGTCGAAACTATCTCACGAAATTTCGAAGCTCGCCTGGAAGGCTGTTGGTTGAAACAAATTCAATGAGGTAAATGAAAGAATACGTGTCTGGCGAATATACATTTATATCTCTGATGTTTCCATCAGTCTTGGACGCATCAAACACATGCATGGGTCAAGGGTTGCCTCCTCGAGTAAGTGCTCACCAATATGGATTAATACGTTGAGGATACCAACTATAAGTCTTGCTGCTATTTCATATTCATGGAGTAGAGCTTCGCACGTATCTGTCAGTGAGACTTTGTGCAATATTAGACAGCATGGTTTTCAGGGTACTAATTTGATATTAGTCGAAACTCTGATGTCAAAGTGACCGGATCAATGCCAGCAGATCTTTTGCCATGTGTCTGAGCTTCGGGAGTTATCAAGATATATCCTGTACGAAGATATCATATCCTTCATCATACCCGGGATACAATCTATGGATGCTGCGAACAAAGGTGTGGCAAAATAGAGCAGTGTACCATTGTTGGACCTTTATTGAAAACTCGAAACTGGCCATGGCGTCTATAATGCCCAATGATTGATTGGATTTCCAACCCGTCGTGATGTATCAGCCGGTGTTAAGTACCTGAGCGTCACTGGTGGGTTTCCCTGTTAGACTCATCAATGACATGGACAAAAGTACTTTTGCCATTTGGGATTAGAGAAGGCCATAGGAGGAGAAGAGTGATCTGAGGATAACAGAAAACTCTGATAAAGCTGTTCCAATGTTTGGTCCACGAACAGGATTTGTGAATGATGCCTGACTTTAGTTCACCATAGAATCATCAGATTTAGAGCTTCCCAAGTGTCTTGGTCAGTGCACTTAAACATTCTTTATTTGGGCAAGACAAGTTGCGACATGTCGAGATATTTGTAGAGATAGGAGCAAAGTAGTATTGACTTGCCTCCCCAAGGGCACCGAGACCAAGCCCCCACTCTCCCTATCTACTTGCTGGAATCAAAGTAGACTCCTACCTGCTTCATATGAAACTCAAGGAGACTTCTTTGCCGTCTGCGGAAGGTTTGACAAGGTGCAGCTCAATCTGGTCCTGAAGGTTACTTTACCTCTCAAAGACAGCCACAATATCTCTTGTCTCAATGACGCCTATTGTGGAGTTTGTGACATGTGCGCGATATATGGTATAAACAAGTAGTTTTCTAGATGCACCGTTGCCCTCAAAAGAGAGGTAATAAGCAGACCATGATATTGGTCACACGGTACTCTACACATTCCATTAAAGATTTGATGGAATTGTCGATGGTGATGGGTATGAATAAAGAACACTTCAGTGCTATGGGATTCAAGTACTTTGGCGATAGCATTTGGAAGTGAAGCAAAACAAGCAGGGACCTCACCATCTCAAGACAGTTGGTATTTCCTGCTGAAGATTGCAGCTTCATGCTCTTTCGTGCAAGTTCAAGATCAAGTGTATGACAGTTTTGTGAATGAGGACCACAACAAAGTGGATATCCCTTGAGCAAGGCAAAGCACTGTAGGCATATAGAGGGCACCATAATCAGTTGGAGGTATCCTTAAAAATCTGGTGTCCATGAGGGTCAATGATGATAGTCCGGAGAAAGTTAATCTGAACACTTCTGGCTTGCAGTACGCAGAAAAGTAGTCGAAGGCTTTGCAGAGGCCCTACTCGGAAAAAGGTTTTCAGTACGCGGAAGGTAGATCGAAGACCTTGTAGTTTCTCCCATAAAACTTTACCAACTCTGGTCCCAATACTCAACCCCTACGTCTTCGTGTACTTATTTACTCATTAAATTTAATTATTGAAGTCTAATCAACCCAAGCTAAATAAAGTGGATGTAACAAATAAGTACTACTTGACGTATTTAATCACTTTAAGACTGTAATTGTTACAACTTATCAGATTAACTAAAAATTGAACACAGCTCCATCCTAGGAAGGTCTCACCTGCAGTTTAGCAATGCATGTCTTTATTATTCCGCCCATAAATTTACCAAAGCGCTGCGCCGGTGAAGTCGCACTGAGTCTGTAATGAATCGTCTAAATTAGGTTATCGGATTATAAAAATCTGACGATAAACCAGATATAAGATCGGCAGATTCCCGTTTGGACTACATATAATTAAAATGGCGCGTATTTGGAAATTCAAAAGGCGATAAACCAAATTAGATACAAATAAGGAAGTGCTTTATAATTGAATCCCTGGTTATCACAAAACATGGATATGGCCACCAACTTTCACTTTTCTACATTACTAACAAGCCAAGTATGGGACAAATTGAATCATGAATTGAAAAGTCGACACATTTGAAATTCAAGATGGCGGCAAACATAAATTAGTGACAAGCAAGGCAATGTTTTAATGGAAGACTCTGGTATCACAAACATGGGTATTTGCCACCATTTTTACTATTATAAGTTGCTTATAAGCCGAGATACAGGAATAAAATAGTTGAAAATGGCGGCCTTTGAAATTCAAGAGGCGGCCATACCAAATCAGTTAAAATAAGACAATGCTTTCAACGGAATCTCTGGTATCAACAAAACATGGGTATTGCCACCAATTTTACGCTTGTAAGTTGCTCCTAAGGCGAGATATAGGACAAAAGATAATGAAAAAGGCAGGCCTTTGAAATTCAAAATGGTGATTGAAGGCGTGGTTGAAAAAATGGCACCTCACTTTTTTGAATCAGCACCCCAAAATTAACAAAGTTAGCCAATAACATCAATTTTGGCACAAAAATCACGGGATCTAAATATCTGACATATCCAACATACTAATGTTTCTCTTTATTGGCAGATTTTTCTGCTAATTTTTAGCTCCAAGTAGACAAACGAACGTTTTGAATGGTATCATTACACTTTGGAGATGCGTTTGTTCTGTGTCGTTTTCAACGTTAAACATTTCTGGAATATTCCTCGGATTTAACAGCCCTTTAAATGCATTTGTTAAGCATAACTTGAATCTCCTGTGTCACATCCGACTGTGGCTTAAGATAAACACAGCCGATCTAGCATCCTTTATATTGGATGCTACACTTTGTAACTTGACTTATCAACGGTTGTCTCAATAGGTCACAGATAGAAATCGGTTGAGCATATGAAGAAGTGTTCAATATAAATTGCAATTGTTAACTGTAACGAACCTCGGATTTCGTCACCAACCAATCTTTTGAGAAAGACACTTTTGCACCAGACAGAAGGTACACCTGCAAGGGGGTAGTGACTAGGGAAAATCCCATTCCCAGGGGTTTCCAGTGGTAAATGTGTGATGCTTCAAAGCCATCCCATTCCTTTCCCTTATGAATAAATGACATTTGTAAGGCTTATATAGTTTCTTGGTTTGGTTTTTATTTTGGGTTAAGCTAGTTATTATCCCATCCCGTGTAAATCTTTCGTAATTGTTTACTGAAAAGTGAGTATTTTTTGCAGACGATATTTTCCCAGGTTGGCCCCATACCTCTGTTGTCACAGTATTGATTTTCCCAAAAAACAAAAAGGCAAAAAAAATTGTTTTCCAGTAGTAGCCCAAAAACCTAATCGCAAAAATGATTTTATTTTTTATTTGAGGATTTTCCCATAAATGCTCCTAATGTGCTCCACAGAGAAGTTTTGCATAATCACTAGACCCTGTTGGTAGTCCCTCTATTCAGCCTCTTCCAGGCTTGCTGATGGAAAAAAATGCATTTGAGTTGCAGGTGTGCCTCCCTATGATTGACAGAAGAATTTAGTAAACCAAAGTTTTAAATCCAGTTTTGTCCCCGCTAAACAGGGGTGGTCGGATCACCTCCCACTCAGCATCCTGCTAGTGTGAGGATTTATTGAGCAAAAGATAATTGACGCGGGCTGCCCTTCTGACGCCATGCACATTTTCAGTGGTGGGCCTAGCCTTGGGACAAACATGCCCACCATGCAAGTCAGCATTGTTGCTGGATGACCGCCATTAGCTCTCCAGAAGCGACACCCTTGTAGGTAGAATCTTCTTTTTCATTCTAACCAGGGTTTACCAGCTACCCTCCTCATCAGATTGCCTTAGAAACCCGATGGGGTGACTGGTTAGCCACCGAAAACCCAGCCCTCAAAGGAAACCTGACCTGACAGAATTAAAGTCTACCATTATTCACAGGCCTATCGTGTAGGTAGATCCCAATGGGACCAGGTTTAGCCGCCAACAACTCGCCCTGGGACAGGTAGTAACTGTTTACCACCGGGTATTACATCAGCAGCAGGCCCTCAAAGGACACCTGACCTGATATGAATTCAAGGCTACCAATTATTCAAGGCAACAAGTGAGAAAAATTTGTTTTGCACATAGTAAATTGCCCCAGTTTCCCTCAATAACTGGATTTGGAATACCTTTTGGGATTTTTTGGTTCATGAATGAACAATGATTGATACATCAGATTAGATTACAATGCCAGTTAATGATCTTTCATCAAAGGCAAAGGGCCAATTACAGAACTGAAATGCGATACATAAAGACAGCGCCCCAAGGGATAATGTCAAAATAATCAAATGCAGTGATAGTAATTATTGAACAGGCGTAATGTATAAAAAATACTCAAAAATAGATAAAAGGCCATGGTGCACGCTCAACGTCACAAAACAATGAGTGCTTGCTTACTCACAATCACGCCCTGTTGTCGTTAGATTATTTTCGATATGTAGTGCCAGGTAGTGCGGGGTTCTCATTATATGTAGCTGAAGGGAAGGGAAGCCGAACATAGTTGAAAGTCCCTAATTGAGGCTAAATAAACCGGAATTTCTTATGTTCTTCTTTATTTAAGTCGAGGGAAAAAATCAATGGATGGCAGGCCGGATTTGGCCAGTGGGCTGCCTAGTGAGACCTGCAATAGGCATACTATCTTACTAACAAAGTGAATTTAGCGTTAAACTGTAGGCTGTAATATATCATTATACAGGCTAAATACTGAGAAATTATACAAATTTCGTCCTCGCTATTGTAACTGAGACTAACTATTCCAAAAAGTTTGTTGTTGTTTTCGTCTGATCACAAATTTAATACAAATTTTCAATAGTGTCCAAAAAGAAACAGAAAAGAATGTATTTTTATTACCATGAAGCACGGTTTTGCAGTCTCATACATCTCTTTAACTGATCTAACCTCAGCTTGACTAGGTATAAAGTAACAGCATCAGGCTGCACAGACAAGGTTAACGTCATATTCCAAGGGCAGGTGGAAAAGATCGGGGAAATCCCTAACCCAGTATGCCAATAATACACTCTATTGTTGCCATGGATATCTGAGGTGCTGAGCACTCATGCATTCTGCCATGGCTGCATTTGAAATACTTTTTTGTCTCTGCATTGCAGAATTCAACTTTGGTTTATCTTTATTTAAGCTTTTTCAATGCGTGGTTAGTTTCGTTCACGTTAGTACAAGGTTGTAAATAGAACTGTAAATTTTGATTCTCCACTGAATGAAATTAAGGGCATGACCAAACCATTATCTGAGTTGAAAACTAGTTAGCATTGCAGGGCTAATGTTTTCAGAAAAAGTTCAAACTTGAGTCATAGGTTTGTGCAAATAGGGTATACCTCAGTTGTTGATGTGGTCAAAGGCTCCACGTGCCAAGGTGCAAGGTTATGTGAGGTCAAGGTTCTAAGATAGGCTGGGCGACCCACAGCTTACATCTTTGAATGTAGCGAGTGTGAAAGCCCACCGAAAACCGCGAAATTATAGTTTAAATCTGTCCTGTGCGATCAGAAATGCATTGTGGAATTAGGCCCTATACTATAAGAAATATTCAGTCATTTGTTTTATTTGATTTTTCTATTTTTTTAAAAAAGGATTTAACCACATGACTCTGCATAATGACAGTATTACTGTGAATTCTGTATATACGTGCGGTGACTATCATTTTGTTGTTGAGGGTCTGTGATGTGTGTGTCGTTGGAGACAGACTAAAACTAATAATCAATGTACGTAGTGAATGATTGTTTTCAAACGTGGGGTCATATAGCCCATGAGTTTAAAATCTTGGTTTGGGTAGAAAAAGGCCTATATTTTGAGTTACAAGTAATTTTCCATGATACCCGCATGCACCAAATTTGTAGAGTGTAACCTGCTTTCTTAATCACAAACAAAATGAAATAGGATGTACGGTTGTCCATAAATAATTCAAAATGTCAAATAGAAATCCTATATTTTGTGATTTTGTCCCCGCGACAAGTTCAGGATGGGACTATAAACTGGCTCCGTCCGTATGTCCGTATGGTATGTCCGTATGTATGTCCGTGATAAAATGTTAACCTGGAACATTTTTTTTTTGGCCTATCTTTTTTTCTGGATGAGCTAGAGTAGCCAAACTTGGGTATATTAGTAGGGGGAATCCCCCACTAACCATGTACTTCATACCCCCAGGGTCACCCCCTGGTCCGTCTGTCAGGGGGATGGGGAAAAGGGTCAATGATTGCCAGGAAAAGGTCAACATTGTGGCCATATTGTGTACGACTTATCTGGAGTTCCGGAGGGCTACGATGATGTAACTTGGGTGGAAAGAACGGTTGATGAATTCTCGAACCTTTATTAGATTTTGGTGTCAAATATGCTAATTAAGTAATCTAATTTGCATAATTTATTAAAATTTCCCGCAGGCTTGTGTACAAGTTTTGTGGATTTCCCTAGGCGTATATGGTGTCACTTGGTGGAAGGAATCGGACTGAGAGATTTCTCGACCTGATAAGATTTTGGGCCTATTTCTTGCAAATTAAATATGCAAATGAGCTAATTAATATGCAAATATCAGTGTAATTGCTAGGGGGGGGAGGTATACCATAACCAAGGTTGTTAACATATGTAAGTACCCATTGTGTTCATGAAGGTTTTTTTTTAGTTCTGGTTGTTACCCCTGGGTCAGTCTTTTGGGTTGCCAGCCGTTTACATTTCTTGGAAAATGTGAAAATACGTAAATTCGGTGTTTCGCCTCTTTCCAGACCCCGTATGGTCCGCAAATTTCAATGTGGTCACATGATTTGTTTTTCAAATAGTGTTGCCACTTGAATAAATTATCATATTTTTATTAATTTAGTGACTTTTCAGTGATTTTTTCAGTCATTTTACCAAAAGTACCATTTTTTTTTCAAGTTATTTTTTGCTGAGCTAGTGGTAGCCAAATTAAGAGTGACTGGTGCAGTTTTAGTCGTCATTAGTGATCGCGAATTCGGCGGGGGACATATTTTCCCATCGCGTAATACGAGTTGCCTTTTTGTGTGTATCAGAGAACTGAAATCTTGGAAATGTAGGACAAGACAACTGCTATTATTTTTCATTTGTTTTTATAACTTTATGACCACTGTTGACCAAAATCATTTTCAGACCTATTCAGTTCCTTTTTAGCTACCGTACTATGGGACCACTCTTAAATGCATGTCCTTCTTAAGATAAGGGAGAGTATAACCTCAATTTACTTCGACACAACAGCCGGTGCACAAGTGTTTTGGGGAACAATCCGGTTATTTTATGATTCCTTCGAACAATGCCAGCACACACACAGACAAATATACATGCAGAAGTGCAAGAAAAACACAGTGCCCCTGAGCCATTGAGCTGCCCACTCCCACCACACTTAAACCACTGTAGTTCTCCAGGCAGTCTATAATTCCTGGTTTTTACCTTTTTTATTGGGTCGTATCAAGACGGCTACATAGGATTGCTTTGGTAGTCTCTCTCTCTCTCTTCTTTTCTCTTCTCTCTTTCTCCCTGGTGTCTCTCTCTCTCCTCTCTCTCTCTCGCTCACACCACACTCACTCACTCTCACTCGCTCGCACACAACACACATCATTGACCCGAGTGTTAACCCTAAAATATAATTGCCCACTGTTCCACACGTGCTGCAACATTTCATGATACTTGCTACAATCGGATCTTGGGTAGGACCACATGGCTGGTGCCTCATGGCCCTGGGACCTCATGTGACCCTCTGATGTCATTCACAATCCGTGATGGCAGATGACACATGCGTTTGTTAAACACTAATTTTGTATATAGCTCCCTCTATTTTTTTTACATTTCCCTATTGTTTCTGGAAATTTCTCACATAACATGCAGGATCAATATTAATGATCTTTTATTTGTACATGATCAGTCTCTGGATTGTAAAATTGGAATTGTGGAAATGCCTTTAGATAATAAACTGCCCTCTCTGAATGGTACCTATGATCATTTAATCGTAACCTAATAGGCTGTGAGGGTAAAATCATATTCAGTGTTCCGATTTCCTTGTGCATTGGTTTCATAATCTATGCAATGGTTAACCTGAGAAGTGGTGATTCATTCAAAATGCTGTTTTTTAATATGGTTATTAAAAGATGATCATATTATTATACATTATTATGAGGGTTTGGTGATTAATTTAAGGGAATTCAAACACTGTATTGATTAAGTTTCCATTAAGCCTTAATATCGGCATCATTTGGAATAATTGTTCAAAATCTCACTGTTTCAAGTAACAAGTGAAACTTATATGTAATTAACATTAATTCTTAATAGATTTTAATTGACATAATTTTCTGTAATAATTTCAGTTTACATTCCATCTCGATCACAAACATGATAATATATGATACTAAAACTAGTTTATTATACTAAAACTAGTTACTAATACAGGTTTTAATTCACCATAGATCATAACCACTTGATTGTGATTTTTTTGTTGTTAGATATTTTATTTTGATTTTGAATAATCTATTCACTGGAGCAGGCAAACTAAAAACCAACCAAAGTTTGTCTGCAAATTTGGCATTTCCGCATGATTAACTGGAGAGATTTTCTTACTCCAATAAGCATCAATGAATGTATCAGGTAGTGCTCAGTGGATTAGAACAAGATCTGTCATTTTGTTGTGAACACACGCCTCATATTATTAATATCGAACTTTTGGCATGGGTGTGGGTCGGTCGGAGAGAGTGGTTCTGTATTTCGATGATGTGGTTACACATTGGAAAAACAATTTGTATCAAAATTTTCAACACTGCTAACAAGGAATGCACAATTTAATAAGGCCAGAAAAAAACAGTTTGTCTCAGAACCGCGCGCATTGGTTTAAATTGGTTTTGACCACATAATTTTTTTTTTTAGGTTTTACTCTTTAAATTTTTTTGTAAAAAAATTCAGAAAAAAAGAAAATTTCGGGGGCCGAAAAATTGAAAAAAGTGGGCCAAAATGCAATTAAAAAAAAAAAAAATGGCATTAGCATTTTTATATAAAAAACAAAAGCGCATTTCCGCATTAGCCTTTTTTCACATTTTCTTCTGAGACAAACTTGGTTTTTGTTTTTTGCCTAATTTAAATGGGCTATTAAAGGCTAACTCAGATATTTCCTGAGGTTTCATTCTCAATTTTCATTTTTCTAACAGTCTGTTTTTTTTTTGCATTACATACTGTTGTTGTCCACATAACGAAATAGTGTGCATATCTCTGAAGACAATTTCCAAAAGCAGAATCTTCTGTCAAAAAATGTTCCATTTTCCACATAACCAGGCCCTATCGATTCTAACATGAAGCGTGAACAAAAAAACTATAAATTGTACCTTCCCCTAAAGAGTGAAGTTTGATCAAACTATATTATTGCAAACTGTTAGTGATTTGCTATTTCGAGTCTAATGGTATTCACTTTACTTAATATATATATGTCATAATTTTATTTTATATATAAGATTCTGAATCCTTATGGTCACCAATCTGGATATATTCTCGTTTTCAATTCACAGACACAATAAAAATCCCCGGCATCACTCAGTCCTGTGACATGTGCAAAATCGGCGAATCAGTAAACGCGGGCCTGTAGTTCGTCAACGGAAAATCCTCCGTTCTTTTCAGGGATTTAAAGATAGGCAATAAATTCCAGGTAGTCCGGCAAAATTGGGATGCTTGTAGGTTGTTAAGCCAGAAAAAGGGCTTCTTCTATAGCTAACCCGAAAGTGGACCTATACCTGAGTGGTAGGTCTATATGGTATTTTGTTTTCAACTAAGGCTTTGTGAATGTTATGAAGTTAAAGAATTCACATTTGGTGATACTGTTTAGAAGCGTCAAAATCTCAAGATTAATTTTTTAAATTGAAGGCAATTTTATTATAAAAAGATGACCATAATTGCTTTAATTCTTCAGTGAGGGAAATAATATCAAAACCACCCATGATGGTAGGTTAAAGGCTGACTCAGAGATTCCCGGGGAGGGCGCCTCATTTCAAACAAAATGTGGTTTTTGCATATACATAATGTTTGTCCACATACTAATCACTGTGTGAAGTAGCTCTTAAGACAATTTCAAAAGCAAGAAATCTTCTGCACTGAGAGAAATGTTTCCATTTTTCACATACCAGTGCCCTATCGATGCTAACATGAAGAGTGAACAAAAAAACTATAAATTGGTAACCTTTCACACTAAAGAGTGAAAAGTTTGATCAAAATTATTATGGAACTGTAAGTGATGTTGATATTTGATTCTAATGGTATTAAACTGTCTTAATCAACTTATTTCATAATTTTATTTTATATATTCTGAATCATTATGGTCACATCTGATATATTCCTCTTTTTCATTCATCACAGACAACAATAAAAATAACCGGAGGCATCCTCAGTCTGTTACATTTGCAATACGTGGCGAATCAGTAACGCTGGCCTGTAGTTCCGTCCCCGGAAAATCCTCCGTTCTTTATCAGTGGTTTAAAGATAGGCAAGAAATTCAGGGTAAGTCAGGGCAAAAGTGGATTTCTTGTAGGTGTTAAGCCAAAAAAGTGCTTCTATCTCCTAAAGTGGACCTTACCTGAGTGGTATGTCCCTATTATGGTAATTTTGTTTCCCTACGGATGTGTGACTGTGTAATGAAGTATACAAGATTCAAAATTGGGATCTGTTACGAAAGCGTCAAAATCTCAAGATTATTTTAATTGAAGGCACTTGTATTATAAAAAGAGGACAAATAAGTGCTTTAATTCTTGCAGTGAGGGGAAGGAATAAGCAAAACCACCATGAGTGTAGGTTAAAGGCTGACTCAGAGAGTTCCCGGGGAGGGCCCCTCCAACTGGCAACAAATTGTGTTTTGGCATATCAGTCTGCTTGTCCCTATACAAATCACTGTGTGACATAACTCAGGCTCAAATTGAAGTCCTCCATTAAAAAATAACAAATTTTGTTTAAAAATTCTGGATCCAGAAATTTTTGATACAACGGTATCCAGTATGCACTGTTATAACGTACATACATGTGTACTGCTGAAAAACAAAAATCTGATTCATTCCTAACTTTGGAAATGAGCACTTAGGTCTTTAGTTCCGCGTTGACTTTGTTAATTAACTACAACAAAAAATATATTTCAAATCTCTGAGTCCGCCTTTAAACTGACGGGGGGGTGGTTAACTAAGCAACAAGAGCACATTCTTTTTGAAATAAACTATTCTGGGCAGTGTACCCAATTTAATACCTATGATAATTCCATTGAACTTTGAATCGTCCCAACCCAAACCACTACCAAATCCTGTGATAGAAGGGCTTGGTTCCGTAATCACATACACCTCATGATGAACTTTCTTTAAATATACACCTACTCTGTCCTTGAAACTCTGTGGTCTCTCATGCTTAAATCCTCTTTTTATTTCCATGGTTAAGGAATAGTAGCAACCTTTTCATCATAAATATTTTCACTTTTTATTTTTACAATTTAAGTGTAAGGAAGTGTGAACTTGTGGTTTCAACACTTGCACAAGTACCTACCACTGCTAAGTCACAAGTGTTTCAATGGGGTTGTTTCATGCCTCTAATATGTGTGGCTTAGGAAATGTGTGAATAACTACACTGTGAACATCAGCCACTATACAATATTTGTTAAATAGTTGGTTGAACTTTTTTAACAGGATCTTCCGTACAATAAAACAACCCAATTTTTGTGACTGCCTATTTTCACAAATTTCGTGAGAGGCTCCAATTTGCATGCCACTGAGTTAATTGATAAAATCCATTTTTAACAGTGACACTACTCCAGAGTCATTTAATATAAAAATACAAAACATTTTTAAAATAATTTCCTAAAATAATTTTCTTGTGGGCCATTCATGAAAATTTTAATGCCTCTAAATTTGCAGCATTTCCAGTTTTCATTCACACAGATAATGAATTTCAGGAACAGGTTACAGTAACAGTTCATGACTTTGTATTTCACAATGTATTAAGATGTAGATGTCCATTGTTTATCCGACAGTTGAGCTTGTTAAAGCACACTGGGCATATTTTCAAAAGAGTGCGCCCTCAAGATTTTTTCAAAATTGATATTTTTGCATAGTTGTAAAACTTTTATATACAGTAGCCCTCACCTTGAATGATTAAGCCAAATCAGTGTCCTTATGGGTAAACATAACGATTTTATAATTAAGTTCGCCGGCGACATTAATTCAGCAGACGACCGAATTGTCGTTAACACAAGAAACGCACGCCGTATGCATGTTTCCCCTGTATGCCCTGTTTGACCGGTCCTGTGACCTTTTGTGGGTTTTCTCTCAATGAGTACGATCTATGAGTACTATACAGTATTTTGTTGATTAAAAGTTGTGGCAAAACGTAAAAGTTAGCCTAGAATTCCCTGGGTGTCTTGCAGCTCTTTATTAACGTCCCTATCTGTTTTTGAGTGTGTTATTTTTATGTTTAACATGATCTCAATTCTCCCGTGGCCTAGTCTAATCATTGCTGCGATCAAATGCAAAATTTCATATTTAGTGAAAATGTGCCATTTTCCGCTTTAAATGCAAATGTCAAGTTGCCATGAACATGGAGTAAAACCTGTTTCAATAACTAACCAATGTGAAACATAATTTTTGTGACCTGATAAAGCACATGTACGATCCTATATCTTGTGGTTTCAACCCACCAAAATAGGCAGATCTGCATTCAATGTTTCACAGACCTCATTGAAATTCTGAGGGGGGCAAAGTATCCCAAATTATGAGAATTTTAAAACCAATTTTGGGGCCCAAAATCGGAATATTTTGCCAAATTTGGTGATTTTTTGCCCAAAAAATCACTGATTTTTTGCCAAAAATCGTCATTTTTTCTCTGGGCCAATGGGGGAAAACTGGGAAAGAAAAAATTGGGGGTAAAGTCGAGGTAACGCCACCAACATATCCATAGAGCCGACGCTGTTCTGTGATGTAAGTACCCCCAATGCAAGATTGTGGCAAGAGGTGCACTTGAAGAGCAAATAAACAAAGAGACATTTTTTTTTGTTTATTAGGTGACGAATATTAGGTCTAAAATTCATTCAAATTCAAATTTTGGGCCAGTTAATTGGGTTCATGCTTCATGACATAACACTAGCCTTTCAAATATGTATTTCCATGCAGCACAATTATGTTCCTGCATCTTGGGCATAAAGCATGTTGAAAGGCTACTGTTGGCCGACGTCTACTAAAGAAAATGACATTTTTTGCCTCTACCATTTTTATGTTTTCATCTACTGCTTTTTTTGAAAAAAATATTGTTCAATTTTTAATTTCGTTTAGGAGAAAATACAAAAAAGTCTGTAAATCAACAAAATATAACAACCATGATTACTTTGTGTGCTATGTAGTTTTTGCCATCCAGATATCCTGTTAATGAATATTAATGAGATAGTGTTGCATATGAACAAAACATCAATGTGGGAGTCACCTCAAGTACAACGTTATATTTGCTTGTTTTAAGTGGGCAAATCCATTACAAGGTCTGTGAATCATAAGTGTAACCTCTAAGTTTGACCTTCCAAAATATACACAATAACAACACCAAAACATCCACTAAATATAAAGGGTCATTTGTTTCTTGGCAGCAATACAAATACGCATACATGTATGTCGACATGGAGAGAATTTCTGAGAATCGTGCACTGTGTTCATACATCTTGGCCTTGATACAATCACATTGTATTATTAAATGCAATCATTCATTGTATTATTTGGTGTTTTAAATTCAACTTTGGATGCATTTAAATAAAGTTTAAATATTTATATTAAAAAAGACTTTGAAATAACATGGTATGCCCATGTTTATATAGAAACTTCGATTTCTAAGGCTTTTTCTATTTCATGTTTCATTGTTCCAATTCTCCATGCCATGGTATAAAAGGTTTGTAGTTAGTATACAACTTTTTTTTTTAATGTTTTTTTTTGCCTAATTTTCTAAAATTACTAGCTTTTTTTTCAGTCATACATGTGCAAAAAGTTGGCACTGCTCTTCTTGCTGTCTCTCCCCTCCCAGTTTTGGATGGGTGAGGCTAAGCCCACTAGTATCTTTTTGTGCCTAATAATTTTTTTTCTATTGGTAAAGATTCTGTACAATACGCATTGTATGCACTGCAGGGCAAGTTTATCTTTGACAGGTGATGGATATCACTACCTTTTCTGAATACTGAAAGATGGTTAATTTTCATGGCAAGATAATTTTGCAGATGACTTATAACCCATGTTTTTGTTGTAATCAATTTTAAGCATTTTTATCAATCTCTGCATAATGTAATTGTAAAGAAATTTATGTATGGCAATGAAATTTGTTAACTGGAAAAACTTTCAGTGAAATTTGCAAAAATAAATTGCTTCAATTTAAAAAAGTATTGATAAGTGAAAAAAACTAAAGGTCTCTAACCCCATCAGTCTCTTTGTTTAATACTTTTACTTGTCATTATTAAACATGGTGTATTAATTAAAGGTGCATTTCGTGATCCACATCCTCGTCCCCCGACTTACCTAAAAAAAGTTGAGATTTTTATATCTGAACCGTTAACATTAGTAATCCAAGTAATCTTACGTGCAAATTTGGTTGTGTCTGTAAGAAATTTGCAACTTTGTATTTTCTGTCTGTAAACGGACAGAAATTATGGCACAGTAGTCTTTGGGACCGTAGGAAACAAGCATTTGCTCATAACACAAAACCGCAAGATCGGAATCAAGTAAATTTTTTTGAATAAGCTTTTCTCAGGGATATCTGGTGAACCATGAATAAAACAGTAGGTGCTAGAATCACGAAATGCACCGTTAAAGTATTGATAAGTGAAAACAGCTAAAGGTCTCTAACTCCCATCAGTCTCTCAGTTTATTACTTTCACTTCTTATTATTAAGCATGGTGTAGTAATTAATCATAACAATTTCTTTGTATTTTTTTCCAAAGGAGCAACAAATTCAGAGTTGACATTCAGTGCTGTAAGCCCAGAGGATTGTGGGAAGTATCAATGTCGTGTGAATAATGCGTATAATACTGTATGGTCAAATAATGCTGAAATAGACATGCAAGGTGTGCCCAGACCGGGACCAGCAGGGCATCAATTTCATGGTAAGGGATCACTTATTTGGCATCATCTATCCCATAATGCATTGCATTGGAGGTACTTAGTACCGTACTTGTTATTCTCATATCAGTACTTACGGATAAAAAGAATGCATATGAAGCTGTGTGGCGCTGCCAAGGGGCCGTGGGAAATATTCCCTCCCCTTCCAGTTGAATCTCTCTTGCCATTTTAAAAAAATTGTACAGATTCAGAATTTGTGCATTCCTCTTTTTACACATTCCCTCACAATTGCTTTCTGTTGCTGCCACTGAAAGAAGGACTGTAAAAGAACAACATATATTTCAAAGGTCATTCAAAAATTGTTTAACCCACTGTATCATGTGCTTTATTCCATTAATGCAATAAAGCATGTGATATAGCTCAGGTGCAAAGGGTATTGTGTAATTGTGCCATCTAGGTTATTTCACGTAAGTAGTTTTGCAGTCATTTGGGAAGCCATCTCAAAAACAGCAAAACTGGGCTTGATTGTACTCATTTGATTGCATTTTTCCTGCTGATTCCAAAAATGCTCATTAAAATGCATAGTTTGTGAAAAAAAATCATGAAAAAAATTGAAATCTGTTGAACTCCAGTCCCAGGGCCCTAGAAGGTTAAGAATTTATGTTTCGTGTGCAAAAACAAGCATAGGTTGCATCTTTGCATATTAATGAATGGTGCATTGTGGGATTGATGTAACCCTTCCTCCCGGATTAATTAAGGATTATGCAGATTGTACTCTGGCTTTATGCAAATTTCAGTATTAAATGGTGTAAAGTCAAACTTTTGTGTATGCACCTTATGAAGATGACAATTGTGATAGATTTACCACAGAAAAAGTAAACACTCCCATGGTTATCAAACAAAAGTTATTGTTTGAGTGGCAGTTATTTTTCTGCTTTTCCATAAACAAGGAAGTATTTTTGGAGACTGGGAAATAACAGCATTGATTGACTTTGAGATAAAAGCAATAATACAAACCAGCAACAGTAACAACATACAAGAACACTCAGTACTAGAGGGATTTGAGCAATATTGACTTTACAAAATGGCTCCAAAATGCTGCTATGTTCCACTCTGTTTCTTCTATGCAGTGATGTCATAACCTTTATGCAGCTTTTATGTATGTGCCAAAAAATGCCAATCATCTTTGTTCGCGTGTGTGGAAATGCTGTCACTTTTATCAGTTAGTGGGGGCGGTTTACAGGTGCAACCACACCACCAAATACCCAGCTGACATCGCTGCACACAGGTAGAAAAAGTGGCACCTTTAAGAATGTTTCTTTCACATTTTTAAAACACTCAGAGGAAATAAAGCAATATCACACCAACACCACAGATGACTGCCAAATTGTGTGAACACATTTTTCTATGGAGCGTGAACTGCACAGAACAGCGCCACTAAGACGACATAGGGATTTATTCCGTATTCAAACGTGTTCACACATTTTGGCACTCCACGTCCCTCCCAAAGTATTCAAACTACAATCACCAATCACTATTTTTTGTTTGTGTGTCTGCTTAGAAATTTTTGCTTTAAAAATGATTCACTTTCTTAGAACAACTGTATTAAACGTGGCTTGCATTTGGCTGTGTTTAATGGAATAAAGTGCATACGATATTTTGCTTTTGCCGGTAGTATGCTTTTATTTTAAAGGTCTTAAAATTGTCCATACTAACCTAAAATTGCGTGTTGCGTGCGTGCGTGTCACTAATTATTAAGTTTTTTAAATTAACCTCAATTGAAAGTTGAAGTTCAATTGGAACTCAAACGTGTTGTCATTGGTGCACCATGGGCTCCCTCAATATTTTGATGAGGTCAAAGGTCAAGGTTCATTCTAATACCTTCCGCTTACTTACCTTAAGGCGTTATATGTTAAAGGGTTTTGTAAAAAATATCTTTTTCCATAAAGAACTGGCCCCAATGTCCATGTCCATGTTCACGTATCATATCCCCCTTTGATTCACTTTATTTTTTGTACAATGTTATTAGGGGAAAAGATTTGGTCTAAGAGTTCGCATATGTACGCCCCTTCGAAGTTATACAGTAACAAATTCTTTTATTTTTGTTGGCGCTTAGGTTAGGGTCTTTGTTAGTGTAAGGCCCTAAAAAATGAATTTTGGTTCATGTAGAAGTTAAATGGGGGGGGTACATTGGAACTTTTTTCCAAAATTCAGCATTCAATGTTCTGTTCGCATTGTTTGTGTATAATTCCTAAGGTGTTTATTTACACTTTTCTTCTTTTCAGCCACTGACAAAACGTCTTCTAATTGGTTACGCAAGACTACCGGTCAAGCCCAGGAAACGCAAGAGCACCAGAAGGAGACGTGGGACTGTTGTCAATAGCTTATTTAGCATTGGATTCAAAACAGTCACTTTACTTAATCTCACCCTAGAAGAAATGCAGTTTGCCATGAAAGCACAAATTCTGTGACTAGAACTCCTGAGGTGTCTATGGTATAGCGCAATCATCATATCTTTGATCTACCACATTTTTCTACAGTAGCTTCTGATGCTCTTGACATCATGATAGACATTTGGATTACAAATCAAAATACATTCATCTGTATTGGTCATGCACCCTTTTAAGGGCTATACCTGGAAACTAGGCTAGAAGTAGCTCAGATTGCTTCAGCAGTTTCTTGTTTGAGTGCCGTGAAAGCTGAACCATTGCTATAGCTAGGGAGACATATGCAATTCTGGCCAGAACCTGACCTAGATTTCTAGACGCAATATGCGCCAACCATTATACTACTAAAATTCTTTAACCCTAAGGGCGCGCGAAACTCGGTCATGACTTTTTTTTTAAGCCTTGCGCTCGATTTCAGACCATTTTTGAACAAAATCGGACTTATGGTTATGACGCCGCGTTCACGTAATCGTGCAAAGAAAAGCTATTTCCGCATTGAAAATTATTCAACGATCGCAAAATCCAGTTTTTTTTACTAAGGATACAGATAAAGTTACCACACTGTTTAGATCTTCTTTATTTGATTTATTTGTATAAGAGCATGTGTGCGGCATACTTTTGACACACATCAAATGTGTCAAAAAATCCAACTTTTGGCTTGAAAAATGGTGCGAAAAACGTTCATGAATTTGGCGATTTTTTTTAGATTTTTCGCATTTTTGATGCGTCCATGTTTGATCGTCACTGTGACGTCGATTACAAGGTGATGTTTGTACTTTTTTGGTATCAATGGCTCGGAGGGTCATAGCTATCTACTATTGGTACCATCATATATTATAGTTCAATCAATCCGTTTCCGGAGATACTAGGGGGCGGTGAGATTGGTCCAAAAGCGCTCTGCTCTTTTAGGGTTAAGGTTTCTTACCACATCTCAGATTGGCTTATTCGGTCATATATGCAAAATTATTAATCACCATGTCATCTATCATCGTGTCTTCACCAAATCGATGGCTGGCTATAAGGTGGCCCACATTTCCCGAACATTATCCCAGAACCAGACCTGCAATTCTAGTCAAAATTTGTAATAGCGTCTGAAATGTAAAGTATGTTGCTTGCTAGATATGACCAAACCTCATCTACTTTCATATCTTTTTACCTTTGCATGTTTGTTCTTGACCTTGTCCTGCAGGTTTTTTTACTTCAGTGGTTCAGGATTTTGTGAGAGTGAGGACAAGCTACCTCGTACAGTAGACGCAGGGGCAGGCTATTCCACAGAGGAGTGTGTCTGTGCTCAGCAGGTTTTAGATTTAATGCAGACAAACGACACCGCCTCCTCAATTACTACTACTTGGGACATCTGACGAAAAAATGTAAGAATGATTGCAGTTCACGAGGGGTGGGGGAGGGGTGGGGTTTTCCTCTTTTGTATTTGATGCAACAATAAGAGTTCAATTCTTGAGTAAAAACATAAATTCTGTGTAATAAAAACCTATGTTGCCTGGCATTATAAATACTTCTTTTGCTAGATGATCTTCACTTGTTTTCGTCACACAGAAAAAAAAAAACATTTATTTGTTCATTCTTTCATCTACGTACTCTTTATCAAATTATGTGATGTGAATTTGTGGAAGTGACTGATTCAAGCATGAAATATTCAACGGTGGCAGACATTTTGGCAGTTTGGCCTACTGTACTTGTGCAAATCCTTGAGCTAGCCTAGTCACATTTTACTCACTTTTTTACTTGAAATAGAAATACAATAACTGTATATGAATAATGAACTTTTGTTGGTTTTGGTGAATAAAGAAAGCTCAACCACAGGGTTCGCGCTAGGTTGCTTTTGTGGCCGCGATATGGGCACTTTTTTTATTTGAGCGCCGAAAATTAGCCGTTGAGTAAAGGTTAAAGGGTTTTCTTGCGCAAAAAATATCGCCGCTCGACCAATGACTTTTTTTCATTCGGCACTTCATTCCCTGTTTCGTGTCCATCATTTAAAAGATTAATGCATAAATGTTAATGGGTAAATAAACAAATCAGCACAATTTTAAGCCTTAATGAACTACCACTTGCTAAATATCCTACGAAGATTATATTTTTGATATAATATACGTTAATACTTAAATTAGTGTTGAACTGATTTTAACAACCATTAAAATCTGCCGAGTAAACTCAGCGAGTAGTCTTTTTTTCTTTGATGGACGTGCTTTGACCGTCGAGTTGGACCGACACAAATTAATAACCGAGTCAAGCAAGTTTACCTTAACAAACGTCATATATTCATCCTTCATATTTTTATAGTGATATTTAATATTCGCCATAATCCGAACGTAATCTTTTACTGTAGGCTAAACTTACACATGTTTAAGACTTTGGGTTTTTGTTTTTCAAATTGCACTGGAAATCACACGTACTTAGACTGCATTGCTAAAATGTCAGGCATCACACTGTACATGAGCCATGTGTTAGCGCTATAGCACATGGCTTAGGGTTTTTCTGAGAAAAATCCCAATGCGGCGCTGTGAGCGTGGGGCGTCCCTAACTATCCAATCGAGCATAATACCACAGGGGCCTGTACCGCTTATCCAATCAAAAAGGGAGGTTACACAAACCTCAAACGTGCCACCAGCTGCCATTGCCGTAGGTGTGTCTCTATTAGCCATCACAGCGCTGACTTTACTTCCACGTCATAACTAAAATAGACTGATGGCCCTTTAGATGTGATTTTTTTCCGGCGGCCAGGGCGATTGAATGAATAAATAAATACATTTTGTTATTGTTGATGTTATTATATAGAAGAACCTTTCATTCAGCTCTTATGAAATATAATGAATAAAAGTTTAAAATTACTAAATAATCTGAAGGTATGGTCATGAGCTTATTAAATTTGACTTACTTTAGAAAGTCTTTTTTACAAGACAATTGCATAATACCTAATACACTATCATCGTATGCATCGTAAGGTTAATTTATTGGCATGCATTGTAGTTTAAGTAGCAAGTTGCAATATGTACTGGTGACATCTGTTTACATCTGTCAGTTCATTAATGATGACTCAATAATTCTTTTAGTTTCAACAGCATTTTTTGTATTGTATGTTTCTCTTATTTATTGTTATGACTTTGAAAGTTAACTAACGATCATGTTCATGATGGGAAGTCGAATTCAAAAAAAACTTATTGTGTTATGGTGTTTATTCATTGCTAGCAATATGCTTTAACTCTAATTCTCATAATGAATTGATAAATACATGATTGTACATACTATTCATGATAATATTATCCATTTCATTTCATTTTTGGGAGACTAGGTCTAGCACGCAAGCCATAAAACCCCACTATTTGACTTTTGGCCATGTTAAATAGGGGTTTTGAAACCCCTTATTTTAAAACTTGAGTGATTTCAACCATGTTGTGTTTTCTTGTTCGACATTTTTCTAAGTTACGAAAAACTTTGTCCAAACCTAATATTGGTTCTACTATAAGAAAAGAGGTAATGAGGACGAAATATTGTGTTTTTGAAATTGAAAATTGAATCGGTTTTGCAACATGCGATTCTCTTTTGGTTTGTTTTTCTAGTATCCACAAGTCATGCGTAATGGCTTTGGTTTGGTTTTTTTGTGTCAGGATTTTGTCAGGCTAGGTGCTTATCCGGGGCCGCGTGGATCCATGATACGGACGCTCCTGATATGGCCCGCTATTTGAGGCTGGAGGCGGATGGGAACTGTGTCAGGGGTTTACACCCGACTCTTATTCGACACTTTGGAGATGCGATGGAATATACAGTTGTGACTCTATGTAACGGATGCAGACGGTTTTTGCTTAACGTTCTCACCTACGAAGGCCGGGATGCTTTCATGATTAAATTGCCCAATTCCAATTTGTGAACAGGCGAGGAGATTTGATTTTGGTAATTCTGTATATCATCAATAGTCTGATATAGAGATAAAATCCAGAATTGGTAGGTACCGTAATAAATCCCAGCCAAGCTGCCACGACCCCCACCGGGAGGTCGAATCCCGGGATTTTGATGGTGTAAATTTGCCGCCAGAGGCAAGCACCCTAACAATTGCCATAGTTTGACCACGCTCTTAAATCATCTACAATCTTGTTCTTAAGTCCTTGAACCTTGGTAATATTGGCCTATATTACAAGGGATATTAAGCATGTTAAGCATTTATTGTAACTTTTAACTTTCTTTCCCCTTTTCTCCCCGGTTTTGTTCCCTCCCCCAAGTCAGTAGTGAAAATGACTATACAGAGATTTGATTGACCAATGTGTATATACTAAGAGCAATGAATTGAGGGGCAGGAACCAGTCTGCACAGTGTTTCCAAAGAATTTTATGAACAAGAGTGCGAGTTGTCCGCCCAGAACCTGGTGTTAGTAGCAAATGGGACATTTTATATAAATTTTTTTTTTTTTTTTTTTTTATAGAATTAAACCAGGGCAGTAAATATTTTTAATATATATCTGCAGGAATTCAATCATTGATGAAATATAAAGGATCTTGTTGTTGTGTCATTTGCTAAGAAGCCAATATAGTATAGATGACACAGAATTGTCATCATCCAAAGGTTGACCACATTTGCTCTGTATTTTAATATCCTATCAATATTGGCAATGACAGATTATTCTTCCTATATTATTCTTAATTATTTCAGCCTGATTATAGTCCTCATGCTTCCAAACGATACATGCCAAAAAAAAGTGAGAGGATACAGTGTTTGGCTATGCAGCTCGTATAGTTAACATGGGATTCCCCAATATCCTTGATCCAGGGGAAGTTGAATAGATTGTGGTTTTTGTGGTGAGCAATATAGAACCAGATGAACCTGGTAAAGGGTCAACAAATTGTGAAGATAACAACTGAATTAGAAAGTTTCGAAAGTAGTAATACCTCCAATATCTCTTACTAATTTTGATACATGTGACTTATAAGGTAATTTTAAGCTCAAAGTTTGCAGCAAATAGAGAGTGACATTTCTATAAGTACCATTATTGTTTGCACCCTAAGATGCTTAGAGAAAACGTTTAAAATTATACATGGGCTCGGACCGCTTGTGGCGCGCCGTAGTTCTTGTTAGTGGAATGATAGGCCCATAACATGACCTTTGACCTTGATATGGACCTTGCGACCTCAAACATTTAGAGGGGTTTTCATGTAAACTCCATATACCAAGTTTGGTTCAATTGCAACTTAATACTTTCAAATGAGGTTTAATTTTACATTTTCAGCTCTTTACCACGGAGACCCCACTATGACCCTTTGGTGTGCGTGTATTTGACTATGTTGTTCAACAAATGAGGGTCCCCATGTCCACCTATGATTCATGCTTGGTTCCAATTGAACTTTCAAACTTTTCAAATGAGGTCATATTTTAATTTTCATGCTTATTTTACACTTGACTCACATGACCTTTGACCTTGTATGTGACCTCTGACCCCAAAAATGGAGTGAGGATGCCAGGTGCACCTGCTGACTACACCAAGTTTGCCGTTTGTAAATCCATCAAAGATATAGAGAATTATTTTAAGGCCAAAATTGTTTTAACACTTGTCTTTTGTCACAACAGACATCAAAACAACACAGACATACAACAACAACACAGACATCAACAGTGACCTTAAGAAGATTGGAGGTTAAAGTCATATAGTCTGGTGAAATTTATTATAGGTAATTTGGTGCAAAATTATTGTTGGTGTGGTCTTTAACTTGCGTGGGTTTATTGTCAGCAGTTGATGCAGCATTTGAAGGTATATTTTAAGTTATTCAGGTTTTGGTATTTAAGGTCAATTTCAGGGGAAAAAAATTATCGTCTCGAAACTTGCTTGTGTGTGTTTGTGTTCTGATCGCGACGTGGGATCAAGAGTCCTTGTTCAAGAGATCAACTTGTAAAAGAGGTTTTGGGGAAAAAGGTTGTTGTCAGGAATGCCCTTAGTATTGTTTGCTTAAATGACCTTCAGGTATAACTAATAGCTATTAATAAATGGAAAATTAATTTTTTCATTGCCTATCTAAGTTGTTTTGCAGCAATATCAACTCAAAAGATGGGTATGGGGTTACAAGGTAACCCTATGGCCTATTTACAGAAACCTCTATCATCAAAAGAATGTCAACACAACACAAGTATAGGTTACACTTGTGATTGAGGATGTCATGAAGGTAAGTATACATTTTTTTTTAGTTAAGTCTACAAATAGACAAAACTGTATTAAGTGCCGGGTTTTTTCCCACTGGTTAGGGTTTTCACTTTGGTACAGATTGCGTCTCCATTTTGCGTATTAAATTCGGATTTTTTTGAATAAGAATGTATTGATTAAAACTGGATATTCACTCTCCCCGTTGGTCATTTGAACATTGATGATTGAAATTGAAATTCGCTCTCCCGATGGTTCATTTTGAACTATTGATTAAAAATGGGGAATTCACTCCTCCAATGGTTCATTTGAATGGGCAAAACAGACCTTTTTATGAGAATTATCCCTCAGTCGGAGGGTTGACTAGTTAAGTCAGATCAGTCCCTTATTGTACATGGGAGAATCATGTTTCTTGTATAGTAAACAGATATGCCAGTTGTGATACGATTATGTGTGGACAAATCCTTGGCTTTTTTGTCACAGTCATTCATTGGAAAGTAATTGTGTCCTGAACACTGAATGATATCCAGGCTGATAAGATATAAATACAATTTAAAAGTATAGCAGGTTATCTTCACAGAGGACTTACTTAAAAAGTCCCAGAAATTTATTTTAACCCACGGTGGTTAGTATATTCAGAAAAATTTGTGTTTACAATTATTAATTTAAAATGCTATTATTATTGTTTCTGGAATTCAAATCTTGAGCCGGATTGATGTACAATCAAACAGAATCAAAACTTTGTTTAAATAAAACTGATGTATAAGTGTCATTATATTTAATAAGTGGCCTATCGCTGTTTCATTATAGCATCTATGGAGGTCGTACCTGCAATATCAATATAATAATCAAATAAACAAAGACTTGATTTTATGGAATGAAATCCAAGTTTTGGACATTCTACTTGCACCTTGAGGGATTAAAAGTTATCATAAGTGGATCACAAGATTTGTCAACAGTTCAAATTATTCCCACTTATATATTGTTACACACTTTATAGATATTAAGAAAATTTACAGTTCAAACAATTCATAATCATGCCTTTCTTCATAAATTGATAATAATCCTTATTGTAAGCCCAATCAATCCTTCCATTTTACTGTCTTCTCTGTGAGTTTACTCTCACTTCTATACTCACTGTAACAGATGTTAACTAAAATAATCAATAAAACTCCCACAACAGTCTCATTAAGGAATGCCTGGTATTTGTCGACTTTATGACCAGTACTTTGTGCTCAGTGTGTAATGATGTATTTGTTTTGTTCTTACATCATTTTTTTTTGTGCGTGTGTACTTCAACTTTTTGCGCTTTTTGTCCGATGTTAGACTGCGCCTGAGAGTGTTTATAAGCACGTTTTGTTGTAAGGATTTGCGATTAATTGCTGGCGTAGTCGGCCATCAATAATTTACTTTTGACTACTTCGAAGTTTATGATTAGTTTTATTTCTGCCTTTCATTAGATTTTTTCTGTCTAATGATACGCAAGGTTATAGAGTAGTGCGGCACCTCAGGGACAATAGATTTTATGTGGTAACTTGGTACTTGGTGCAACTGAATCCGTGACAGCATTGAAATCTGCACTAAACAGAATACTGAGATGAGAAGTGAAGTCGACAGCCCGTCTGGACGAAATAAGAAGGTGTACTCCAACAAGAAATAACAAACAAGAGGTGCACTATATAAATTATTAACTGGCTAAGATGTTACCAGATGAGCCACCAGGTAAGGGAAAACTAGTTACCTAATGGTATGGTATTAAAGCTGGAAGAGCTTTTTAATGATGGTGTTTGTATACATGTAGAACAGCTTCTTCTGGGCAAACGTGTTCCAAATGAGATAGAGCCTTTGGATAGAAGGCAAAACTTGTATGCACTTTTTTTTGGTTGGTATGTTGATGTTGGTGTTGTATTTTGCAGTGGATGATCAACAGGTTTTAACGAGATGTACTGGTCGAGCACTTTTGCGATAACAAGTTGGTAGCGAAATGTGGAACTTTAATCCTTATAATGAATTCGTATATCATTGTAGCTTGTATGGATCAAACGACGTTTGTATGTAAAGGATCTCAGTTTAAATCTTGCAGAAGTGGTTTTTTGTAACTATGTTGGAGTTTTTGAATAAATTCTTAAGACAACTCGCTGGCACATATTACAAGTTTAGGAAGAACTAGTTAGTAGTAAATGCCTGGGTTTTGATTTTTGTGGATACACGGAGGATTAAAGTTCTACGAGTAGTCCCAAGCCGTACGGCTTGGCTTTGTGTGACTTTGGTTTTGCATTTATGATCATTCCATAGGATTTGGTCGTGTGCAGATGTGACACCTAAGGAGTCATGATTCTTTCACCCTGTTGCAGATTTTTTCACCACACCAGGATGTGTATTTTTATACTCGAAACATTTGCTGTCGGTTTTTTGATTATCATATTGTGTTTCCTAAAATATTGTAATCATTTCAGTTAATCCCTCAGTAGCCAGTTTGTTCTTAAGGTTTTTTTAATTTTGTTTCAGTCCTTAAGGGATGTGATCAAGATGACGAGGCAAAAGATTTGGTACAGTTTCCAGCCACTATGTCTTGACTGAGATTGAATCTTTTAGGGCCATATAGGGATCCTATTCCAAGGTTAGGGTTTTTGTTTGTTTTAGGACATATTCATTGAGTTTTTTAGTATTTGTGGAAAGAACTACACTATGGAACAGAGGCTCATGGCTAATGACAGAGGATCATAGTCAAGGAAGCCAGTTCATTTTACCTTCCATTGAGGACTATCGTGCATGAGTTCTTTTTCCACAAATGATTTGAAAAATTGAATTTGTGTTTAGAATCAATTCTAAAAGTGCATTAAAAAGACACTCATCAAATGTGTTGAATACTAAGGTTGATTTTGCCTCCACAATACCAAAATAAGTAACACTCTTTTAAATGGCAGAAAATGACTCCTTTGTTGAAACCTGGCTTCCACAACAAGTTTCAAAACCAACAGGTACACATATTACTATAAGTGAGACCGCAGTCTCCGAAAATGGTGTTGTTGATAACTTCACAAATCTTGAGTTTTGGTGCCCATAAGTGTCTATATTGAGCAACGCACTCAATTTATGCAAAGTTGAGTTGGACTTACCACACTATAATTGGTTTACGTGGATCGTGTATTTGGGGGATTGTATCTATTTGAATAATTAACACACGCATGACATATTTGTCTTAGTTTGGATTAATCGAATTTGAAAAAAACAAATCCTTTTCGACCCTTGAAACGCTCATTCTGGCCTTTTATTTGCACCTTCTAAGGTTCTAAATTTATGATTTTTAAAGGTCACCAAAGCGTGTTTTGTGAGTAGGTTTTTAGTAGAATCATTTTAGCAACTTAGTTTATCAAATCCGCACAGTTGCCAAAAATAATTCGATGAAAATCAGAGTCAATAATTAAGCGTGGTTTATTATTGTTTAACAAGATGTGCTGACGTTTTTGTTAGTCTCTCACGCAAATGTGCATTGTATATGCCTAGCACTGACGATGAAGCATAATAAGACGTAAATTTTAACTAATCGATGTTGAGACTGTGTTTAGCATTTTTGTTCATGTATGTGTTTTGTTGCTCTTTTCAATAACACAGACAATTTGGCTTTTTTCTGTTTATATATGTTCTTCAGGATCCTAATACAAATTGCACTTAAATGAACTAGTGCCCCAGCAGTTTGTATAGGTGCCAGCAACAGTGGGTTTTGTCCTACAATAAACAATTTGGTGCTCATTTATTTTTGTTAATCTGGAATGATTGTTTTTTTTTGGTGCTGTTGAATTATTAATCAAAATACCCATTTATTTGTTTGTACTTTAGAATGATTACACCTAGTTACATAGTGGGACAGTATTTCAATTATGGGTAAGAGTAGGCATCACGCTGTCTGCAGTCTTCTCTAATATCATTTCGATATCGACGTTTGTTGTGGGCCGGACTGGGGTGCCTTTGGTTAAGCATGCACAGCATCAATAGAAGATTCAGCCAATGTAGTGTCTTGTTGATATGTTTAAAAGGGCGTATTTGGTCCAATTAAGTATATATTGTTTTTAAACCTCCAAATCCCACCTTGTAAGGTTCGCTTTTTTGCCTAATATTTAACTCATCTTGATTTGTGAAAGTTAAAAACATGATTTGAAAGCCACCATAGAGGTTACTGATTAAAATAATAATATAGGTCACCAAAATTGGATTTTGTATCCATTGTTTTTTTTTTTTCCCCTCGTCATTTACCAGAATTCTCCAAACATCTTAACATCCAATTGTCTATGAGCAAAAACGGTCTAATGGGTTTTGTCCTTTCTTCTGGACCCATTATGTATTATGTCTTTTACGTCAGTATTCTATTGTGGCTTACAAATCAGGTTTTGTAGCACTTATATCAAAATGGCTTGATATAACTATCGCACCACTGATGACAATTACTGAAAGATCAGGCACGAGTTTTTTTTTTAGGGATATGAGAGTCAAGATTGGATAATAATATACACCCCCAATATTTTTATATAATGGAAATTGCGGTCCATAATTCCGTTAAGAGACCCCTTGTTGGATTGTTTTTTGTGCATCTTGGTTGTATAGAAATACGTTTCACTTGATCATCTTGCCACCTGCAGACCATCCGTTTATGTACCTTTTCAGTACTATACCCTGTGTACACAGCCTTCGTATAGTATGAATGTCTTTTTTTAGTGTAGCGATCGATTTCTTTTGGCCTTTCCTCCCCTCTTGGCGACGTGCAGTACATCCCCTTGCACAGAACTTTCGGAGCCCAACCCCACATAGCGTAAAGCACAAGCGCACTACAACTGAAAGGCCGGACACTCGCGTGTTGTTAAGCGTGCGTCCTCGCCCACGTCATACTTCGACGAGACAAAGTATAGTGGCGGAGGAAGGAACTGAGTGGGGTGGTCCAGGAAGCCAATGGCCCCTTCACTTTTGGACTGGGGGGAACCTAGCCCCTCCTTTTGAAACAAAATATGGCAACTTTGGTCCAATTTTTCGAAATAATTCAAAAACCATGGGCACTGGAGCAATTTGCCCCTCGCCTTGAAAAATGTTTCCGCCTCCTCTGTTACGGAGCATAGGATGTATTAGTTGGTGGGGACCATGATGTGCCAATTTCCATCTCAATGCTATTGGAGGTACCAAGTGTGTAATGATGCTATGCCGGAATGTAGAATTCTTTGTTTTCACTATCAATGGAACGAACACATTTTCACGCTTAGAGCACAGGGTAAATGGGGTAGAAATGACTTGATTTGGGATAGCCACAGGATGCAATGATCAGCGAGTTATTATCCAATCATGAACCCAAAATCTTGCTGCTGTTTGGGGGGGGGGAGTAATCTGTAAGTGCTAATTTGATAAGAGTTAACCTCTGCTAAGCCTGTCAAACATAACCTTAAATTCTGAAACCATTTTTACTAGATTTGGTCAGAGGCGTGGTTTTTCTTTACAAACCTTGTATTTGCAAACTAGGAGTTTTAGACCCATCAAAAAGGAACACAGAAATGAATGGTATAAGGCTATGATACATTGTACTTCATCTAATCTCTCTTCCTTGACATAACATTGTCAAGGGAAAAGAAACCTTTTTTGAAGGAAGTAAAAAAATATACTTAAATACTTTCCTTTCCGTCAATTAAAACAATCCTCATCCGCCCTTTGGCCTATATTTGTACATGAGATTATAGCTACATTTAATTTTTGAAATATCAACAACTTCTGTCCAAATCGTCAAACACCAATGACAGAATGGCATTAATCGTCACAGGCGTTGTGTGCAGACGTCTCAATTGGAGAAAATTTTCAATCTCTGAACAGGATTCTGTAAAAACACTACCATAATTTGAATTTCATTCATTTCAGGTCAAGAATTATAATTCATTCTCAACAAGATGGAGCAAGCACCGAATTACACTCTGATTCCTTACTGCAGTGAAAATATGCTTTGACAGTTTGGAAGGATTTTTGACAGACGAATATATGGTTCTTATGGCTCTTAAAATATTAATATAAGTCAGATAAAAAAATGATACTGATTGAATTTTTTAATTCTACCGCTAGTTCCTGGGCAAATTTATTAAATCCATTGTGGCAAACATGATATTTCTGTAAAATTTAGTTCTACACATATTTCTATGGAAATGTTGTCAATAAAGGGTGCTTATAATATGTCAATATGACCTTTGGGGCCTATGAGGCAAGATTCCAGCATGCATTTTTTGGCTTTTTTCCAGGGGGATAGCTCTTGTATGCATCCGTTGTTTCAAAATTGTGTTGTCAGTGCTTTTAAGTTTTCTAAAAAATAAGAGTAACCGATTTGCATAGGATCCAAATTGAAAACATCACTCCTCTCTATGTGAGAAATGGCTTTTGGCCATTGTAAAATTACATGTCACTTCTGTGGATTCACATAACAGGAATTTTCACAAAGTCATAACTGATATTTCGCAAATAATGAGTTTTCTTTTGATTTTGAAAGACAATTAGCAACTCACATTAATTACTTTACCCCAACTTTGAATCAAAATAAATCAATTCTTATGAAAGATGAACATGATAAAAAAACAAGGAAACAAAAGAAATTTGAACACAAAAAGGAAGTGATAAAAAAAAACAAGGAAAACAAAAGAAATTTGAACACAAAAAATGATTCTCCTGCCAAAATGGCAAAAAGGCAGATACAACTTTATTGCATTCATGTGATGATCCATGGCCATATTTGGAGTAAGGTGAGCCACCAATTTTTTTTTTGAGGATAGTAATTGCGAAAGTATTTTATTAATCATTCAAAATGGGAATGTGATTTCTTATCAATTATCAGTGCATTTTAATATATTAAATGTGTCACAGGAATGTTGGAATCATAGTGCAAAGAGTTAGATTCCAAAGTTTCGGGGAGTATAATGAATGAAAGGGTGATCTTGTAGAAAATGTACACCAAGGTTATACAAAAACACTGCTGTGACCACCAAATTCCTATATTTTGGTTACGTTTTCATATATGTTCCTTTACAGAAAACAGGATATCCGTGTTACAGAAACATCACTAAAACTGCCACAATCCTGAAGCCAATGTAAGTGTCGTCATTCTGATATAACTATAATGTAAAATTATATGATAAGTCCATAGTGCAAGAAAGTAGTATCATACAATAGCTAACTTTTTGTCATTTGACCATTTATAAAGGGTACATTTTGTGATTCCAACAACTTCTCCCACTATATTATCCAAATCAATCCGCCCCCCCCCCCGTTAATCCCCCCCCCCAAAATTAGCATTGGATAAGTTACTTCTGTATAAGACAATTAAAATAAAATAATAGATAACAATAAGAAAAATATGGAGGTAGTGCACTCACGTGATGATGTAGTGTATCAACATCGTCTTAACAATGTGGCAAAGGTACAAAGACCTATATCAATTATTCCACATTGAAAAATTTGATGTAATCAATTGTTCGGAAGCATTTTATACACAAACTATTTGATTTTTTAGCTTTTTACTTGGCGGTCATTTGAAAAACGCCCCCAATCGATGAAATTGTAAATGAGAATGGACAACAAGTTGAAATAAACTCCTTATGGATTCAATA
>JAMKCH010008746.1:0-28968 GCA_023653785.1 Ophioderma brevispina
AAACTCTTGAAGATAATATTGTCAGCCTTATTAGGAATTGGTTTTTTGGTCTTAACAAGTCCAGTAACAGAGATATCATGTTTATTCCAAAGAAAAATTGGTGGTGGGGGTGTCATAGATCCAAAACCCAATTTACATTGCCAAAAAGGTATCTTTTCCTTGGTCTGTTTTAAATTCAGATGATCCCCCCCCCCAAAACCAGCATCGTGCTCCTTCGTCACTTAATAATGCACATGTAAAACGTAAAGCTACCAATCGAGTGATGACAAGGTATTATCAACAATTTCGCTGGTTTTCGGACTGATGAACACGGTCGTGTGATTAAAGGAAGTAGGGTGAACTGGCCCAGATCGATTATATGGATTGAGACTGAATGAGCTCTGCTTGCGCGAGGGTGTGACTTTAGAAAATAGCGATGTAAGGTACGCGTATTGTCTCTACGGTCGACTTCAATCATGGAAGTTTTCACTGTTCTTAGAAATCACACGCTGGGTTTATTTTAATCACATCCAAAACCAGAACACCATAAATGCTACCATGCTAGAGTCAAGACCAAGGTCTCTCAAGGGAGAATCCTACATAGCCCTTGCATTGATTTTCAATTATCTAAAACAAACTACCTCACCAATATTGCAATTACTGATAACCTGGTCAAGGTCATATTACAAAAAAACTCCGTTTTGACAACTTCTTGAAATGCATTCTTTTGTACATCTTTATTATCACAAGCAATTTTCCAAATCTTAGTCCACTTTGTAATACCCATTTGCTACGGCTGTTTCCCAATTCTTAATGGGTGGTTATGAATTTCATGACATGTACATCAGACGTCGTCATGACAGATTGAAATTATTATTAACCAACAAATCGGTAACATCCGCCCAGATTTCATTGTTTCCAATAACACACTTGTTACTGCCGAGAGATGTCAACAGCAATTCTTACAGAATTGTATCACAAATTCAAACATAAGATAACCAGTACTTGCTTATTATTGATTGACACCGCACCATAAAAGTTGTTTATTGTTGAACATCTCACACCGTTGATGTCAATTCCGTGAAAATAAATGCTGTCAAACCAAAATTTGACTATTACCAACCATTGTGTGAACTGATAACTGTGGACACTATTAACACATGCAAAGTTGTAGTTCTCATCATTGGAGCTACAGGGTTTTGTGCGTCCATTTAGTAAATTGGTTACCGGGCATTAAAAATGTTGGTTATTATATATAAGCAACCCGCCGAAGCAACACCATCGCCACGTACATAAGTTTATTTTAAGTTGCTGCCATGGCCTCAAACTTGTTTGGCAGATGCGTATAAGTTAATTTTTTGCTAGCCATACTTTGGTACTTGGCGATGCTCTGCTGTTTTTTTCATGATGCGTTTTGTTTTTAATGATATGTACTTAATGTGATTTGCTCTTTTCTCGCATCTTGGCATACAGTTGGACATTTGGTGTGCCGCTCGCTCTTTGAGCATTTGTGGCTCCTCTGTAATATTTTGCAGTTGTCTAATAAAATACTGAAACTATGTATGTATGTTATGTAATGTATGTATGTATGTATGTATGTATGTATATATGTATGTATGTAAATTAAGTATTTATGTATGTATATGTATGTATGTATGTATGTAAATGTATGTATGTTAACTTACTAGAGATACATTGTGGGTGTATTTTATAGTATAAAGAAGACATTGTGGGAGTATTTTACATTGTGGAAGTACTTTTCTTACATTGTGGGGGTATTTTTCAACCTAAGAGTTTACTATGTTTTACTATTGTCCCTATCTAACGGAAAAAACTTTAATCTAGTATTGAGGTTTTTCCGTAAAAGAGTAAAAAGAGGATTTTTCTAAGTTTTAAGTAACTTTTTATAGGCCTGCGGCGCAATCCTCTTGGCTTAAAAAAGTGAGAAAAACTCAAAAAAAAAATGAAAAAAACTGAAAAAATGTTCAAAAAAATGTCTCAAAAAAGTGTCTTTTTAAGAGAAAAATCTCAAAAACTATCTAGGTTTTTAAATTCTTCCTTATAAGTTTTTTGAAAAAGTGGGTATTTTTCCTTTCTGAAAAAAATGTCTAAAACAGTGTCCTTTTTAAGAGATTTTTCAGTAAAACCCCACAATGGTTAGCTCTTGTAGCATTATGTATGTATGTATGGTATGTATGTATGTTAGGTGTGTACTTACTAGAGATCATTGTGGGAGTATTTCTGGTAATAAAGAGACATTGTGGGAGTTATTTTTCCTTGTGGGTGTATTTTTTTTCTTCATTGTGGGAGTATTTTTATAACTAAGTTACTATGTTACGAATTGTCCTATAACGGAATAAACTGTAACTAATTATTGTCGGTTTATTCCGTAAAAAAGAGTAGAAAAGAGGATTTTTTCTAGATTAAGTAACTATATAGGCCTGCCGGCGCAATCTTCTTGGCTAAGAAAATGAGAAAAACTCTAAAAAAAATGAAAAAAATGAAAAAAATGAAAAATCTTTAAAAATGTCTAAAAAAGTGTCTTTTTAAAAGAGAAAAATCTCCAAAACTATATCGGTGTTGCAATATCTCCTTATATAGTTTGTTGGAAAAGTGTATTTTTCTGAAATGTCTAAAATATAGTGTCTTTTTTTTAAAGAGATGTTTCAGTGAAACTTCCCACAAATGTAGCCTCTTGTAAGCATGTGTGACGTCTGTATGTACGATTTATTGTAAAGCTGGGGTTGCCTTTAAAAACTTGAGCATACTACTTTCTCAATCTAATTTGATCATTTGATTTAAAATAAACTCGAGGTATAAGTTGCCCTGGTCATTCAAAATTAATCCCGCAGCTGACATTTCTTACTTAAAAAAAAACTCCCCGAGCAAAGTACTGTCAGCCAATTGACACACATACATGGACGTACATAAAAGTAGCAGGATTTCGTTTTTTTCCCGCCATGTTTTTAAACGCTTAAATTAAAATTTTTTTCCCCAAGAATTTAGGTAGTTGCCCTAAATATTAGTTTGGCGATAGATTGATGGGAAAATCAAATCGACCATGGCCCGTTTTTGTTATATACTAATAGCATAAATAATCATTTTGGTGTGCTATTTCAAAAGTTGTTTTGCCCCTTAAAGAGATTAGCAGCCCAAGGGGGTGAAGCCCATTCAAACCAGTCGTCCGTGCTGGGCGCTGACATTTTGAATATTGCACGGAATCATTATTAGCTTTTTGGGTGCTTTGTAGTCAACACATAATGTCAATTCGATCAAACAAATCCGCAAAAATATCAGTTTGTTGGATGTTTGGGTACTATATTGGGTGGTTAAATTTTTGGTCCTACCCATGGCCAACAACGATGATGACACGTCAGTCCGTCTTGATTGTAACTAACCGCCTCAATGAATACAAATTTTGAAATATTTCACAAGACGTTTTTGATATGAAGAAAAAAGATAATCTGAGCACAATGATCCCGGTTGCACTATAATTTCCATACAACCTGGCCAACCTCTAACACATACATCAATTTGTATCACTAACCATTAGTGTATATGCAAAGCGTTAAGCGGCACCCACAGTAATGTGGAAGAAGGGGAGGCAGCCATTGCTTTCTATTGTTGGTACTCTATGTTTTCTTGGGTGGTCTGCAAATCATGCGAGACGATGATTTCTAAAGATTACGATTACTTAACGTTTTGCCTATCTATTTATATAGAACCTCTTGTAGCAGCTATAATGGCAAGAGATGGAAAAAAATGCATGTGTTTGTACCTATAAACTAGTAAATCAGGGATAAGTGTGTACAATTCCCTAACTGCTTTAAAGACACTATCAAGTGATTGAAAAATATTTGACATTTGCAGGAATACTTCAAAGTGAAGGATAAGGTCTGTAGAATTCTCATAAGTTACCTTTTCCCGTGTAGCATTTGACAGAAGAGGAGAAAACGGCAGTGTTCAAGATACGATTCTCCATTCCATTACGTTTGTAGTAAGTGTCCGAACCCTGTCCGAACGGACAGTAACGACTACAATCTCCGATTCTGTCCTTATTAGGTTTGCTTCTGGTCCTTATCATCAGGGTATGTTAGGCTCTGTACTTGTTACATACAACATTCAAAAATCTGATTTTTGATGATTTTTATCGATTTGCTGATTTAGCAAATCACTGGATAGTGCCTTTATGTAGAAACCCAAATAAGTGAAAAAAAATGAAGTTTTAGGAAATGTCATACAGTCTCCCGCAAACAAACATACAGCGACGGTGTCCTCAAATCTACCACTAACAGCTGCTTGTGGTTTATACCAGAACAGAATAAACAAAGGCCAATAATGTTTGTGTTTGAGTCAAACTGTATTGATCAATGGTGCACAATACCAAGCGGAAAATCTGTGATATTCCCGGGTAAAGGCTTTTTTGAGCTCAGAGAGTCGAATTTTGATACGCACGAATAGAAATTACAAATCAGATAAAAGTATGCCTTGTCTGTTAATGCACGGATTTCAGCCAACCCTTGCAGGATATATGTTCGCTCCCATATCCGTGCCAGAAGATACTATCAACATTGAATTTTTTTTGAATGATTTTTTCGATCTTTCGGATATACAAATCGCTGCTAATTCCTTTAAATAAAAAATCGTACTAGGGTAACTGTTTTATTTTGTTATTTCAAATGTAATTGTTATTACGTCCTACTATTATAATGAGCCAATTTTTATGGAAAATGTCCTTTGGGAAAATGGTTTTTCATTTTTGTGAGGGAGAATCTGGTGCGCGTCAAAATAATTGGTTTTTGCCCGCCATTTTGAATCTGTATAACCAATTTTAATTTTTCCATGTCATTTAGTCGTGTTGATGTACCCCATGATTGACCAGAGTTTTGGTAAAATTCGCAATGTCAAAGTGGTTTTCAGAAGGGGGTCACTTGGACCCACCCCTTATGCGCCAACGGGAGTGCAGAAGACCTTAAATGCCCTTAAGTGTTCATACTCTAGTTTTGTCAAAACACCGAGCAAGTGGTTGAATCAACTAATTTGGGGAAGGTGGTAATAAAATAGCAAATATTAGGTGAATTTGGTACTGTCCTGGAATCAGTAACGTGGACTCTATGTGGACAGACACTTAGTGTTAGCGTGATGTAGTTTCAAAATTGAACTCAATAAACACTTCAGTAACAAGTACACATGTTCACGGCTTGGTTATGCAAAGTTTACGGTCGAAAATGCCAAGCACAGGCTGATAATGAACGTTAAGGGCAAATAGTCGTATGTCATGAACATCAACAGAAAAGAAGAGAAGTGTTCCAATAGTCATTAAGACGCACGACCAAAAGTCATTTAGACTCATGATATAACACGACTTAAACAGTCGATTTGAACTTCGAAAGGTTTCAAAGAAAACAAGGTCAATGGGGAGCAAAAACCTTCTTTAACGTTTACCGTTCTTTCACCACCGTAGATCGCATATAACTAAATTCTTGAAAATTTGTTGGTCTTGTAATGGTTTTATGGCGAGGCGAGATATCTGTTCATACCAAAGATAAGTATAATCCGCTGGTAGATACCGACATACGTTCATGATAGAACATACGTTCTTTATGGTGGTCAGTGGGTGTCACCGTGTGTTCAATCGTGTTTATGAGCTTTATTGGACTGTGTTAATTTTGCATCACAAAATAACGCCTCTAACTGCCTCGGTTAGCAGAGCGCAGTGAATTAAATTGAGCTTGTGGGTTCCAAAGTCGGTGCTTCAAATTTCCCTCAAGCCGTATTCTTACTATTTTTGGAGGTGGAAGCGTAATAAACAATTGGCGTGTTTATATCTTTAACTCGGTTGCATTTATAAGAAAAATTGCCTGCCGGTAATTGAGTCGATCGTGTATATTATATGATTGCCATTTATAAAAACACAGTCTTAGATGGTGAAAGGATTTGCAAAAATAGATTTTCCCAGACGTGTTTGAGTTCGAATTGATTTGAAGTTCGAGTTATGTCACAAATACTATCATGGTATTGAAGAGATTCGAGGCAAGTATAATGCAGGTCAATTAATGGAAAATATGGCCTGGCCACAAAACAATTGAAATAGACACGATTATTATAATAGGAAACATCACATAATATAGCATATGGAAGTCAGGAAGAATCAAGAGAGCATGGAGAACGCGTATTTAAGGAGAAAATATTTACACTGAGATCAAAATGCAGAAAGGGTACAAATGTGTTAGCATGTAAATATTTATAACCCTGCGGTTATAAGCACAGCAGAGAAAGTACGTTCCCCCTCTCAACAGTTCATCATAAACCGTAAGGTAATGTAAAACATTTTACTGATAAGAATAACTTAGACATAATAATTCTTTGACTGTTTCCTAAGTGTTGGGTGAAAGTTAATGGCCATCATTTCGTTGCTGAATGAGCTCAAATGGAAGACAAAAACTGCCTTTATCAAAAGTGTATTCATGGCTTGCTGGTAAAGGAAACACACATGTGGTTAAGTGCAGTTTAAAATCCCCACCAAGTGAAAACTACTCCAATGTGTAATCAATTCATGATCACTCAGCCATGCAAATCCCCTCTTGGCTCAGCGTTTAGCATCGACTTGTAAATAGACCTTGCAGTTAACAAGCATACGCCCACTGAATTTGTTAATGTTCTTGGCATCATGCCCAGATCATCTGATCCATTGATATTTTAGAGGCTGGTACATCTGTGAAGCAGGTACCTAGAAGAGTGGCAGGGTCTTTGTCCGAAGCAATAAGAAAAACCACGCCACAAGTTCCTGGAATCTGGTTAGGTGAGAGATCTACCCCGAAGTGGTCGAACGATGGTCACAACTGTCAGAGAAGATATTCTCATTGTCGACCGAACTCTGAGATGAAGGACAGCATCAGTGAAATTTTTTAACAATTATGCTCATAAAATGCGCACGATATCGATGCAATAAAGCAAACATAATCATTTTTGTTATCAAATTTGCCTTTCAAAAAATTCGCGACGTGGGAATGTTTGGTGTTTTTTACTGTTGCTTTTTTTTCAGCAAAGACTCCAGGATGAGCTTCGACCACCCAATCGCCAGAGAGTTTCGCTGCAGACATCAGGAAACCGGTTGCCACATTGACAGGGGGCGGATACGATCTGCTCGATTTTTGGCATCTGGAATTCAAACGGTACTTAGGGAATTCTTATGTGTATTTTCTAACGGGCAGCCTCGGTCCCAGTGACATTACAAAACACCTCTTAAACCTGCGTTCAAATGATCACAGTAATACATGAATAATTTGGGGAAAACTTATTGCGGTCAAAATCCGTTGGGGGTAGTGGATTAACCTAGCGGCAAAAGTGTAATTTGTCCAATAACTATTCGTGACCAGCTATAGTCTTTAGTCAAGTCTTTGTGTAACCGTTTGATATGTGTAAGCGCCCTCCTACCGTGTATTGTTGAGTCTTTGATAAAGACAAGGCATGAGGTTTACGGACCGCCGGTTGTTGATGCCGATTTAAATTCACCGTTGCTGTTAAGTTGGCATGTACTAACCGCCCCCCCCCCCCCCCCCAATCCGTGAATTCCGACACAGACAAGCCTTGTCCGGCAGCGGGATTTTTTTTTTTCAGTGAACCTGGAAAATTTTTGGATTTAGTTTTTTTTATGATTGATTTGGTGTAGCTTGAAAGTGTCCTCTTTCAGAATCTGCCGGTGCACAAGGTTAACCCAGGGGGTTGACACTTACGCCCCTGTCGTCTTTGCTCCTTTTACCCCACAATATGGCCTACTGGCAAAAAATACGAAAGTTCGCGCATATCAACGAAATTTATGGTCCCTCCTGTATTTATTAACCTCATGGTATAGATTTTTGCGTGTCAACCGTTGCAGTTATTTCAAGGTCAAATTTGTATGCTTAGTATCAAAATTTAGCTCCCTTTATGGTCCCATTTAGATTTATTTGATCTATTTTTATGAATCAAGGTTATATATTTTGCTACAGCACTTGCAGTCTACAATTCGGGTCCCTTCAATTGAAATCCCCTGGAAATAGTGTAGTTCTCTACTATTTGTTTTTGTAAAAATGACTTAATTCACCGTATATCTTATGTTATAGCAATTTAGAAATTCACAGCTTTCATATAACACCAATTTCACGTTTTAAGTCTAAATAGTCTACAAGATTATCGCCTATGTATTGTTATCCCCGAGTTTTATCTGGACTTTGTAGTGCTGTGTCCCACCCCCTTAAAATCTAACCCGAGTCGTTATAGCGCCCCCTGTAAAGCAAGGCCCAGGGACCACCGTTCGTCCATTAGTGTCATCTCCTTATTTTAATCCTCCTTGGTGTACCCTTGAACATTTTGAGAAATTCAAGATGGCGTCTAAGATGGCCGCCAATACCCATTTTCAGCTATAATTTCGTTCATATTTAACCTTGGCGGATGATTTTGGTGTCTAATCATATGTTTTTGGGGTCCAGGAATCCATTAAGACCAATTACAAGACCATTTATGGCTTACATCATGGCCAATCCAAGATGGCTGCCAAGACGGTCCCAAATTTTGCTGCCAATCAATTTTGGAGCGATAGGGTACTTCTTATTTATGGTGCTGTTTGTGGTATATTCAACCGTTTCTGAGGTAAAGAAATCCATTAAAACTAATTACATGACAATTGAGGGCTTATATCATGGTCAATCCAAGATGGCTGCCAAGAAGGTCGCCATTATGGCCGCCAAATCATGTTTGGAGCAATAGGGTACTTAACATATAGTGGTGTTCTTGGTGTAGTCAACCATTTTAAAGGTGGTCAATGGATCCATTAAAATCAATCATGAAACCATTTGGAGCTTGTATAATTAAAAGAAAGAATATTTGTTAGAAGAAATAATTACAGAAGCAAGACAGACAAACCCGTGCAAGAAGATTTTAGGCAGCAGAAGTTTACATGTACATTGAAGAATAATACATTATTTCATAGTGATTTAGGGAAAAGTAAGTGAAATTAATCGTGCTCGTGACGGTACAGATTTTATTAAAATAGAGCGTGTAATTTTCTATGTACTGTTTAATACGGCCGAGTACCAAACAAATTTCCCACCGGCATTCCAACCCATTCCAAGTGGTCCGAGCTCCTTTGCCTCGCTCTTACCAACTCCGAGTGGTACTCCTCCTACTCCAGGCTTCACATTGGCACCCCAACCCTGTTCAACTGTTTGTTTGTTTGTTTTTATTTGGTAATACCAGCATGAAAGTACAATAACATTGCAAATAATATAAAGCAATAGAAAAAGTACACTTACAAATATACAAACCAGTAATATTATAAAACTGGCACATATAAAAAGTACTTACAAAGCCATACTTGGATGAAAACACCATGACACCAAAGCTGACAAAACCAGGATAGCCCATTAAGCCTGCCAACAAACACTGAAGGAAGCTTATTTCCAATGGGGTCCTAATAAACGAAAGCAAGGCTGTGAGTGAAGTGCAGGGAACTAAAAAATAACGATAAAAAGAGAAGAAAAAGCCAATGGAAGGGGCTAAACTGTAAACTCAGCCATTTCTTGGCTCAGAGTATTACAAGCAAGATGTTTTTTCACATTCACTTTAAAGGCATGCTTGGTGGAGATGTCCTTGATGTTTGGTGTCAGTGCATTCCAATCCAGAATGGCATTGTAAAAAAATGTTGTTGACGCAATACCTTTTACTCTGGGAACAAAAAAAAAGTTAGAATCACTTGATCTGGTTCTGCGAGAATGAATATTTGATGATCTTGTGAAGTTCTGACAAAGGTAAGAAGCACCCTGAGAATGGTAAATGTTGAAGACATGGTTGAGCCGTAACTGTTTAACTCTGTCAGAGATATTGAGGAACTTTTAAAAGATTGAGCTCAACCTGACCAATATGATCTCTGGCGGACAAATTCAAAACAAAACGCGCAATCTTGTTTTGGGTGATTTGCAATTTCTTCTTATATTTCTGACTGATATTGCCAAACCAAGAAGTGCAGCAATAGTCAATGTGACATTGAATCAAAGCAGTGGTGAGATTTCTGCGTAAAGTATGATAGAGAACTTTAACATGTCTATAAAGAAATTTTAGCCGACCGGAAACCTTTTTGATGACGGAGTTGGCCATAATGTCACCTGACAGAGTGTTGTCAATAGTAACTCCAAGATACTTGATATTATCCTGAGAATTTATCACCTGGATGTTATGAGCAACTGAACAATCTGAAACTTGCTTAACTTTTGCTTTGGTATTGAAAAGGATACATTCTGTTTTACCAACGTGAAGCCTCAACTTATTGTCAATCAGCCACTGATTGCATGAATGGAGATCAGAGCTAAGCATATCAGAAACAACACTGGGGTCCTTGTCACAAGCTATAATGACACTGTCATCAGCATAAAGCAAAAGCTTGTTTTGCACCGATAACTCCATATCATTGCTGTAGCACAAGTATAGTAATGGCCCCAGCAGGCTACCCTGTGGTACTCCGCAAGTAATGTTAGATAGGAGATCATTTATACCAGCGATCAAACAGTTGTGCTGTCTGTCCAAAAGTAAGAATGACCATCCATGCTGATTCCCATAGCTTCAAGCTTCTGACATAGGATGCCATGATCACACTGTCACATGCTTTCTGAACTTCTACTGAGCCTGCCAACAATTTACCTTGAGATATTTGCGATTTAATACGTCAGTCAGATAAATACGACATATTCAGTTGAGTACCGTTGCGGAAACCGATTGATATTAGTAAATAGATTTTTGTTGGATAAATACCTTTCCAACCTGGCATACCCACTTTTCAATATCTTTGAAACACGGCTGCACACTGACTGGACGAATAGTGCCGACTCGAGTTTGCTGTTTCTTCTTATATAATGGGGTGAATCCTGGCTGTTTGGAAATCATCTGGCACAACCATCTTGTGGTTTTTGAAAGATTTATGATATGAGTTATCAAGGGTGACCACAAATTTGTACAGCCCCTTCTTTCAAGAATCTAGGCGGTATTTCATCTAAACCGGACCCTTTATGAACATTCAAGTTCAAACTCCATCCATATGAATTTCATCTAACTGTAATCACATTGAACTCATTTGGGGATACCCCTTTATCTTGATAGAATTTAAATGAAGATGTTGAGCCAATCTGTTCAAATCAGGCGGGAGTTTGAAACTAAGTTTGAGGCAACAGAAGTAAAGAATTTGTTTTGATATAACTACAAACAATTTGAGTGTCATAACAGAATTCACCGTCAATATCCAAAACTATCTTACCCTTTCCACTTGGTTTGGTAATTAGACCCCAGGATTTTTAAGGTGACCCCTAATTTTTTTGGGTCCGCCCATGGAGTCATTCAGGGTGGTTTGAAGGATGGAAAGCTTTTGCTGCGTTCCCTTCCTTTTGAATGATTTTCGTAGCACTGTATCATCATGGTAAGTGCCCCTGTTGAATTCTGTTTCACCTGACTGCGATTTGAATCCTTATTCTTATTTTTTTCAAGAATTGAGGGTGTACTCCACGGTTCGGTTCTTTGTTTAATACGAACTGATCTTAATGGGGCCACCTAGCAAAACACTCAGGAAGATTGATTTGAAATTAGCCCAAGCCAGATTGACCTGTTCACGGTTAAGTACTGAGTCCGTCACAATAGCAAGGTGATTTTGGCACTGTCAACATAACCTTTTTTGTGATCTTATACGATTAGTATTATGAGAGTTGAAGGTAATTCTTTTAGCCTTCCTGGTGCAGGGAAACCTAAAATGGTCACTGAGACCAACGGGACTACACCACTGTGGTGACACCATGGTATATTATTGGTTAGAACATGGTCCAATAGAGTTTCCGAGGTTTCAGTCACACGTGTCTGTTCCGTTATAAGAGTCTGAATCCAGCGCCAAACGTACACTTGATATTAATTTGTTATGGATTCATTGATTCATTAATCAATGTTAAAGTCCCCTAAATATGTAAACCTCTTGCGAGGACCTAATTGTCAGAAAGTTTTTTCAATTGTTCACAAAAACAGGACTTCTATGGTGACGTAGACAGATCCAACAAGAAATTGGTTTCGATTTGGAAGAAGAAGGCCGTCCAAACAGCCTCCATATTATCATGTTGAAGATCATCACGTGGGTTGTATGGTAAAGCAGATCTGATGTACATGCATACACCACCCCTTGGTCGATTACATCTTTTCTGATGACATTGTAATTGTCCCTAGCTTGAGTTCGTTTTCGGTCACGGTGGAATCAATCAAGGTTTCAGTAATGCATATAGTGGCGGCATTAGTTTGCTGGGCAATAAGTTTTATCTCAGATACTTAAGAAAGCAAGGATTGTGTATTAGGTGTAGAAAAATAAACCTTTACGCTTGACACAATCAAAGATATTGGATCACTAGTTGAGGATCGAAATTGTCCGCTGCTTTGTCACTCCACAGCTCAACTGCCAGCAGCTGCAAAGACAGAGGCTCCCTCAAAACTGCTCCAGATAAAGTCTGAATGCTGGGAAGAACTCTTCAGCAAACATCTCAACACTGAATTCCCCCAGAGATGAAGAAGTACTTCACTCCATCCCAGAATCTGCAATTCTAGGCGGCCCGTCCCGTTTCCTTCGCAATTCCTTTTCGAATATTCGAACCACAAATTCATAATATGTTAAGAATTTGTCGAACACAAATTAAGAATTTCAGCAAGAGGAAAATCATGATACTGGATTGATATTCGCAGTTATGTTACCAAGTTGGCCCAGAACTTCGCAATTAGCTTGGTATCACCTTTCGAGTACCTATTGATTTGAAGATTGATTTTTCCGGGCCAGTCAAGTGCTTGTCTGGACCACACAAAAGGTGACTCCGAGCGCGTGGACGTAATCGATACGTTACGAACTTCTCAACTGCTCACTTGGTAAGAAGCGCCAATAAACAAGTGTGATTTTAAGAATTCTCAAACGTATTGCGCATTCAAGTAATATTTGGGTTCGAATATTCGAAACGCGTTTCGAATAAGACGGGACGCTTCGCCTAACTCAACATGCATGCCCTTTCTCAATAGCGGAAGTAGCAAGCGGCCATTAAGAAACTGACTGGTATGGCTCCGAAACCTGGACCATCAAAAAGAATGACATGAAGAAGTTTGAAGCATTTGAGATGCGATACTACAGAAAAAATCCTTAATATCCGCTCGGAAAGATAAGATCCGGAATGAAGAAGTTTGTCCAGAATTCCTCCTGGCACTTTCAACCAAAAAGGATCCTAGCACGCATCACTGCCTCGCAGCGAAATGGTTGGTCACTTGTGCAGAAATAAACAAAATCAGCCTACCCAAACGCATTTTTATGGAAAACTGTCGAGGCGCACAAAAAGAACAGGGAAGACCAGGGGAGATGGGAAGATGACATCATTGTGGGCACACCTTTCACAAGGCATATTTGGAAGCGCAAAGAATAGGAAGTGTGGTCTCAAAATTTGTTCGAGGAGCAACGTCCTATGGGACATAGTGCATAGATAGATAGATAGATGTGTTTCACATTAGACTCGGATGTCGATATCAAACCTTCTGGCTTCCTCCAGGGGGAAGAATTTCCCAATGACCGTCCTTTTGCAGTGTTTTCACGTTCCAATTACAAATATTTATGTGCTGGAGCTCACTTTTATGGGGCTGCTCTATACAGTAGCTTTCGTCAGAGTCGGCTTACTTACATTTGTCGTGTATTGGTGTTTTGTCGACTTCTGGCTACTTACGCTGTTTTTTGTAGTTTCCTCCCGGCTGTCCTTCATTCTTCTTAGAAGGTTCCTTCTGTGATGATTCTTCTGGTACCTGAGGGGGTGGCAACCAATCATCCGGCAGATTTTTAGCACCCCTGCCACTCTGTTGCAACGAGCAGCCACCGGGATCGGGGCCTTAACGGGGGGTCGACTTTCATTTTTGGAGTTTACTCGTTAAGAGTGTTAACCTGATTTTGCTCTACTTACTGAGCACACGGCCAATGACTTCCAGTCGGTTGAATTGTTGATTACGGAACTTACAAGGGGGTAGGCCACCACTCTTTCTTAACATAATGATTAAGGGCCACCATAGTTGGGTTGTCCTAAATACCTATGGGACCTACTTAACGCAATAAGAGGAGGGAAAGGAAAGAGAGAACGAGTAGTCACAGTACCAGTTGGCACCCACACGTTTTTACAAGACAAAAAGAGAGGTGGAGGACGCTGTCTCCATTGACGGAAAGGTCCTGAGACAACCTCCCCCATTTCCTGATGTCAGTGTGGGGTTGCACCTTCACCGCCACACTAGGGATCTGTTGTGTCCTGTACCCCAGAAAGGCTATCAATAATTGAGTCGTGATTATCCCGAGGATCAGGCGCCTCTAAATCTATATTACATTGGGATCATGAAACCTAGATCCCAGACAAACCATAAATCCAACCCTGCCAAACTTCAACCTAATTGGATCATCGTGGAGCCAACCCAGATTGCTTCAACCTATCCTAGCCAACTGGGTCGAAGAATGGATAGAGATGAAAGAGTAAAGTAGGTAGAGTAGTAGGTAGGGAGCACCCAGAGGGACGATGAGAAATCCCAATGGGGAAATCAAGCACAAGCCTGTAGAGGTGCAGGCAACTACATGTTTCATAAAGTGTATATAGGTGCTGGCAAAGGTGATTTAAGCTCCCCGGCACTAGGCATGGAGCGCTTCAGCGTGGTGGACTCAACCCTAAATGTTTGACTCGTGCTCCTCGCCTCGCTCCTGCCAATCGGTGGCACTCCTCCTACTCTAGACTCACACCGTGTTCCAATCCTGTCCAAAGGCTCGGAGCTCATCCACCTTGCTCCTACAACTCCGAGTGGTGCTCTCAGGTTTCCAGACTTCACACCAGCCACTCCAACTATGTCCAAGCGCTCCAATCCTCCACAGTCTCAATCCTATCGACTCTGAATGCACTACTCTTGCATCGAGCTTCGCACCAGCGCTCCTACCAACCCTAAAGGCTCCGTGCTCCTCCGATCGCTCCTCAAACTCGAGTGGGCTCCTCCAACTCCAGAATTCACACTGGCAGTTTAACACCCTGTCCAATGCTTCGAGCTACTCTACCTACGGTTATTTCCAACTCCGAGCGGCGATGCCTCCTGTTCCCGACATTCACACAGCACTCCAACCCTGTCTAGGGCTCCAAGCATCTACCTTCTCACTACTACCGACTCTGAATGGCACTCCTCCAGCAACAAGCTTCGCACCAGCGCTCATGCCAAGCCTATGCACCCCGAGCTCTTGCGCCTTGCTCCTGCCAAGTTCGAGTGGCGCTCCTCCTGCTCCAATTCACACTGGAACTCCAACCCCGTCCAAGTGCTCAGAGCTCCACCTTGCGCCTACCCTGGCGAGCGAGAATCAATCACTCGTCACATGTGAGCCTCAGAAGAACTTATCCCTATATCCAATACCAGGAGCAATCCATGCCGAGCAAACCGCATCGAGTACAAGCTCTGAGTCATCACGATTTACCCACTCCAGTCGAGATTGCGCTTTATTCTACACCCAAATTTGACGCCTAAGGGTCTTCTCCATGGTCACTAGGAAAGGCTAGGAACGGGGATGCACAACAGTGCTGCTGCATACAGTGGTAAACCACCCCCCCCCCTCCTTTCCTTTCTCCCTGCTCCTCCCCCACTGTTATATCCTCGAATACATTTACTCTCTGCTATCATTCCAGTGGGAAAGTCCCAGGTTCACGTTTGTGGGTGCCCTTTATAGGTTTTCTTGGGTAACTGTGTTACACGTGCACCAATACACATATGAGAATAAAAATCTTGCTTGGTCAGGCTCAGCACCGTAACCCCCAATTGTTCACTTACACTAATGATTCAGGTTCACCGTTAAACATTTAAGGTTGGACTATGGCCGCCCGGACTGACCAGGGAAGGTTTGAGGGTAATAGCAATTCTTGTTGTAATTAGATCTTTTGAGATTACCAAGAGGTATAAGCCTGCCCACGTGCGTCCTCTAGATCACCACACATACCAGACACGACGAGCCGCCGCGTGCAATGCACACATGCTCGCTACAACTAGTTGTTGTAATAAGGCGGCAGCATTTTAAAGTGACTCAATGTAACTGGGGATAAGAATGAGACCAGTATTAGAGTACTGTAGAATTAACATAATGGTGGCTACTTTGTATTGGCCATGGTACAATTACTCAATTACGTTACTGGTTTTAATCAATGCCTTGACCCCACAAGTATATATGACTGGACACCATAAACATAAAATAACACTGAGTTACATGTAAATAAGAATCTATAGCTCAAAACATGATTAGGCGGCCATATTTGTATGCTTATTGGTAGCCATCTTGGGTTGACCATGATGTAAGCTCTCAATGGTTTCATGATTGATTTTAATGGATCCCTTGACCACCTTTAAAATGGTTGAATACACCAAGAACACCGCTATAAGTATTACATACCCTATTGCTACAAACATGATTTGGCGGCCATATTGGCGACCTTCTTGGCAGCCATCTTGGATTGACCATGATACAAGCCCTCAATGGTCATGTAATTAGTTTTAATGGATTTCTTTACCTCAGAAACGGTTGACTATACCACAAACACCACTATATATAGTAGTAAGTACCCTTTCGCTCCAAAATTGACTTTGCAGCAAAATTTGGGACCTTCTTGGCAGCCATCTTGGATTGACCATGATGTAAGCCATAAATGGTCATGTAATTGGTCTTAATGTTTTCCTTGACCCTAAAAACATATGATTAGACACCAAAATCATCCGCCTAGGTTAAATATGAATGAAATTATAGCTGAAAATGGGTATTGGCGGCCATCTTGGACGCCATCTTGAATTTCTCAAAACGCTCAAGGGTGCACCTAGTGCACCCGGCAGATTCTGAAAGAGGACACTTTCAGCTATACAAATCAGTAATAAAAAAAACTATATACAAAATTTCCAGGTTCTGCCATGGTTCTGCCGGACTAGCTCGTATGCAATTTCCACAGCTCATGTTCGATGAAGCAGCCAGCAGTGGAGTAATGCATTGTTTACCAATAAGATGAGAAGTTGCCTGCGTCACATTTATGGCCGGAGACGTATGTGGCTTCCAGTCGATAAGCAACATACAACGTGTATCGCAAGCCATAAAGGCCATAACGTATATCGCAAGCCATAAAGGCCATAAGGTATTGCCGCAACGCGTTGCGGCATTTCGGCAACGCGTTGCGGCATCAGCCAATTAGAATGACGAATTTCTGTGACGTATTTCAAAAATTAGACCCACAACGCGTTGCAAAGTATCTAGCAACGCGTTGTGGAAACTCACAACGCGTTGCAAGCCTTCACAACGCGTTGCGACCTTCACAACGCGTTGCGACCTTCACAACGCGTTGCGAAGGTTCACATTAGCAATAAGGTCATAACGTATTGCCGCAAACGCGTTGTGAGAAAGTAGCAGCAAAACGTTCGACATTTTGGCAACGCGTTGCGGCGATCGGGCCAATCAAAATCATGCATTTCTGTTGGACGTATTTCAAAAAAAAGTCCACAAAACGTTGCGGCAATACGTTATGACCCTTATGGCCATCACAACGCCGTGCAAGCCTTCACAACGCGTTGCGAGCTTCACAAAAACGTTGTAAAAAACTTCACAACGCGTGTGAAGTTTGCAACGCGATGTGAAGGGTATTGCCGCAACGTGTTGCGACGGTTGGCAACGCATGGTGAAGGTTCGCAACGCGTTTTGGATTATATTGAAATACGTCACAGGAAAGAAAATGCATGATTTGATTGGCCGACACCGGAACGCGTTGCCGAAATGGTCGCAACGCGTTGCTGAATGTCGCAACGCGTTGCTGAAATGTCACAACGCGTTGCCGAAATGTGCAACGCGTTGCCGAAATGTCGCAACGCGTTGTGACTTCTCACACCGCGTTGCGGCAATACGTTATGACCCTGAGGCTTGTGGGGACCTTGCAAACGCGTTGTTGAAGCTTGCAACGCGTTGTGAAGTCGCAGCGCGTGTGAGGTTTCAAACGCGTTGCAAGTATCTAGCAACGCGTGTGGCGTCTATTTTTTGAATACGTCACAGAAAATCATGATTTTGATTGGCCGACGTCGAACGCGTTTCTTACTTGCTCGCAACGCGTGCAGCATACGTTTAATGCCTTATGGCTTGCGATCAAACGTGCGTTCAACCACCTATGTGCGGGAGAGTCTAAGTCTAATCGTGATGGGGTGGCAGGTTTTTGTTAGCTTTAATGTTCGTGGATTTTGGTAAACAGAAGGAAAAAAGGAACTGTGTTACGTGGATTAAAAAAAAAATATAATCTTTTTACATGAAACTAATAGCGTCTCATTGTACAGAAGGCAGTGGAAAAAAATGAAAGGAATGACCAATGGTTCTTTAGCAACACAGGTTTCTATTTTATTCAAGAATGTACCATATGGGGGCATATATTGAGAATATCACCACTGATAATCAAGGCCGTTTATTTAATATGTCAAGTTAAGGGACAGTGTAACCCTAGTTGCTTTGTTTTTTAAACGAATTTCTGGTTTTTTGCATGACCTACTGCACCATTTTAAAACATCAACGTGTTCTATCATTTACCAATCAAAGGTTCCAATGCCGACAATCCTGAGTTGTATTGTTTTGCCAATTAAAAACAAGCTATTTGACCATTAAAGTAACAAAAACCACATGGTCTTAACAGCGGAAATTTAAGCACATTAGACGCCGTCAGGCGCAAGGCGCAGCATCGCGTCGCGTGGTGAATTGTTGCTGCGTAATGAAGCGTGCGCGTGTTTTAATGTAGTTTTGCGCGAACGCATCTTGGAAAAACGAAAAATAATATTTGAAAATGTAAACAAAGCGGTAATTTAGACCAGATGAAATTTCGATTTCTTCTGATTTCTGGAGTTGAAGACAAAAGAGGTTTGATTCAATAGTGCAAAAAGATGTATTTTCATCACTTGCACAACATACTCAATTTTGAAGTAAAAGGGTAAATTTATTTAAGAAAGAGACAGCTTGAAATGGCGTGAAAAGTCACTTTTTTACTAAAACAACACGGATTTTCTCAATGTTCAATTTTCGCAAAATTTGGCAAATTTTCAGACAAGATAACTCAAAAAATACCGAAGTAAAAGGTAAGGTTTAACTTTCCTACGATAGCAATCGGTCTTCTCTAGGGACGGTTTTCTCATTTTTTTTTTCATTTTTCGATTTCTAACTAAAGATATTCTCCAATATATACTCAAATTTTGGAAAATAAAGGTAAAAATCACACTTTTTTGACACTTTTCCTTATATTTCGAAAAGTAAGGTTTATTTTTAAAAAATGAAAAAACCGTCCCTAGACAAATTTGTCTTGTTTCTAAAAAAATAACATAAGAAATCATGAAAATTCAAATTGTTTTTGTTATGCTGTCTGAAAATTTCGGGGCAAAATCCTGTTTTTTTAGTATTTTTCTCAAAATACGGAAAGTTTCACATTAATCTGATGCCATCATCGGGTTCACCGTCCAATTTTCTTTCTAGAAATGTATACTTTTACATACAATAATCAAATATTTGCAAAGTTACAAACCAAAATAGATACTCGGACACTCAAGGTTAACACTGCCCTTAAAATAGGTGACGAAAATATTAGATTTTAGCAAATGTTTATGGATCAAATTAAGTTCCAGTTCTTTATTGAATCCATCATCACTGCACTGCATAATTACTCCGAGTTTTATGTCATTGGTGGAGAGTTTAATGCTCTGAAGTAGATAAAGTTGAGGGTAGAGACAAGAACACATGTTAAAACCCGTGGAAAAAGGATAACAAATACGTCTTTGACTAGACATAAGAGAGAGGACCGTCAACACAACATAACAACTGTTAACCTGGAAGTTTATCCGTCTGACCCCATTAATAATGTGCTGATTAGATTATTTCTATTTCGTAAGCGTTAGGTGGAAGAGAATGGATTCCAAGAATCCTCATCGCCCCAGAGGTACTGGTTTCTGGAAATTAAATACAAGTTTGTTACAAGATGAAAATTATATTGAATGTATAAAAAGTGTCATCGATAAAACAATCTCAGATTGTAGAGAAAATAACCTGAATAACATATGGGAAATGATTAAACTGAACTTAATGTTAGAGGTAATACAATTCAACATGCGCCAAAGGGAAAAAAGCAAACACGGTAGCAAAGGAAATAGATTCCCTTGGTGAGCAATATAAAAGGATTCAAGTGATGTGATCATACAAAACAAGCTTAGAGAAAAAAGAAGTAGAATTGAACAATATTTTTGATGAAAAAGCACAAGGTTGTTTTATAAGGTCTAAAGCTCAATAGGTTGAGGATAAAAAAAAACAGCAAAGCTGGAGAAGACTAGAGCAGAAAAAAAAAAAAAACATTAATAAATTAATGATAGACGGAAAAAATGTTTTAGACCAGCAGAAATTTTAAAGGATGAAGCAAATTTTTGTAAAGATCTCTATCCTTCATAGATGGTGAACTGTCCGTATTACAAAAGAGTGTAATTATTACACACACACACACACCAAAAATGCATAATACAAGGCAGATATATTGGAGAAAATGTGAGACTTCTTTTAGACACAATTGAATATACAGATAAATAAAATATTCCCGCACATGTTTTCGTGATTGACTTTGAAAAAGCTTTTGAAAAAAAAATAGAACGCCACTGTATAGGCAAAGCTCTGAAATGGGTCAAAGTTATTTATTATTACTTATTTATTTGTGTTACAAATATGGATATGGATTTATATTTACTCTGTGCCGAATTACTAAGTCATTATGCATTACGGTCTTCCAAGAATATATTATGCAGATGATACTATGGTACAGAGAATGCACTGATACTACTAAATAACTTTGCAACATTTTCTGGCTTGAAAGTTAATTACGGAAAAAAAGTATGGGTGTATAGGATGGGAAGTTTGAAAACATAAAATCGATTTTCCTGACAGAAATTTAAAATGGTCAAATGATAAAATAATATAATGTAGGAATCTATGTTTCACGTGAAAAAAAAGACATGCTTGAGGGAAATTTAATGAGTAAACTAACAAAATAATATCCAATCCAACTTGCAAAGATGGAAAGGTAGAAACCTATCATTACTTGGTAAGAAACATTTGCGCTTTCAAACTTGTATACACTTTTTCAGTTCTCCTAAATCCTCCATGGAGAAAAGAAGATAAGATGACCAGATCTTAAAACACATCAAGAGTGATTATATTTTTTTTTATCGTGTTAGTTTCTCTATATTCTTCAATTTTGAAGGTTTATGATTAAAATATTTTCGAATTACAACACAATTTGTCAAGTTACGTAGTTTTGCCATTAACAATTTAGAGAAAAACAGTAATATAATGGCAGAATATAGTGTTCCTGCAATTGTCACAATACAGGTGTCTCGTGGGAAATTCGACAACATATTGTTTTTTTCTGTTGGAATCTATTATTTAGACCTCCCAGATAATTATTGGGAAAATTTTCGGCCAAGATGGCGTCTACTGTGAACGCCATAGTTGATAATGGTCGAATCAGCACTATGTCAGTAATTTTCTGTTAATAAATGTGTTACTGGACCCTGAATTAATTTCTGTCACTTTCAAATTCGTTACCTCTTCTATTTCAAAAGGGCTGCCAAACTAGAATTCGAGAATTTGACCGATCACAACTTTATAATTGAAATTATTTGCAAAATACCTGGTAGCATGCTATGCGATACAATAAACATATGTATAAGATACTTCACCACTGCTCATGAATGGTGACAACTGATTTTACAAGCGTCAATATCAATCATGTATGGCGAAATAGGCGAAAAATTGTATTTTTGTCACTTTTGGCCGATGTAGCTTCTAAATGGATGTTGACCCATTTCCAAAAAAAAATCAGAACGTCTATTGTGAGTTGGTTATTATCCAGGTACAATCTAAAAATTTCTTTTCATTGACACATTACTTTGGATTTTGGCTAATAATTGTAAATTTGTATCATGACGTTTTTGAAGATGTTTAATATTTTCGCCTGCATATTGGCTGACATCGTCAAAGCATTTAAAGTTTCGGAAATGTGTTAATTTTGTCCAATTGTTCGTATATATGTTTTCAACTTATATCTTTGCTAAGATCGGGATTTTTTCTAAAATCATCTGTTTTGGCAGCATTTTGAAGCTTGAACGTATGTGACAACTTTAAAGTGTCAGAAATACATTATTGTATCTCAGTAAGATATTTCTCCACAAATAATTTTTACTGATGTAGTGTTGATTCCATTAAAATCAGCTATGGCGTTTACTTGAAAACGCCATCTTGAATATCCCTCCTAAATAATATTTTGGGGGAAATTTGGCGCCCTATCTCATTTAATTTTTAACATCTAAACTATATTTCCTGCCCAGAAACAAAATGAACATGAATTTCCCCCAGGGATGACAATTGAGGAGACTAATACACATGTTATAGTTTCAATGGCTGAACCAGATATCACTACAGCTGTCCCCAAAAAATGTTCACACTCGGGACACAGGTATTTTGTACAAACTAACGTATTCATGGGTCTTTATGATGTCTTAAAGCCAAATAAATACGCTTTTATTGCCGTTTCATTTCATTCAATGCGATATGTAGAACATAAAGATAGCTTCGTCAAAAAGAAGAGTACAAATTCGGATTGGTCCGAATTGCATTGGTTACATTTGTAAGATTTGCGTTAAAGTTGGTTGGTGTAACATAATCAAAATTGTTTTTTGATTGAGTTATTGATTGCCTACTGAACATTACCTGAAGATTGACAATTCCTTTTGAACTTCATTATTGTCAATAAGTTGTGAACATTTCTTTATGATCAGCAATACTTTGCATTTTTCAAAAAATAATCAGTCGGTCACTTTCATTAGCAGACATCAAATCGCTCAAAACTACACAGAATGCTTAAAACCAACAAAACCAAATTAACCAAACAATCAGACCAGACACTTCCTTGCTAATTCAGAAGAAAAGAAGAAAATCTTGATTTATGTAGACAGAATATAAACATCAAAAACACCGCAAACAAACAAAAAGAAAGAGAAACCTCCGATAATAGGGCCTAATGGACTAAGAGCAGCAGAATTTGAAATAAAGACATCAGTAGAAGGCCCAAACAGACCCATAACGGAACAGAATGGCAATAACAACAAAGCCTAACATTTCTCTTGTTAGCTGAGCAGTTTGGTAGCTCCGAACCGAGTTGAGAACTTGGTGAAAACACGTGATAGGAAACTCGACAGTCTTTTTTTTTATAGGAAAACCACGCAAGGTCTATTTGATTCTTTTAAGTGGCAAGACAGATGTGCTACGAAGTTCAAGTGTATTCAGTTGCGTCATGCCATTTACAAGTTCTTAAAGGAGAAATCGGACCAAGCTGATTGTGTCCTCTCATAATTGATTAAGCATATCTTTTGTTCTAAGTATCGGTTTGGAATAAAATAAATGGCAAATTAAAGCCTTATTTTATTGGCTTGAAAAAATTACCAAACAACGACCCATGTGTACTTTTATTGTACAAAATTGCCTTTGTCGAGTGTTAACATTTTTTTGGGACAGCCTTGTATATGGTAATATTTAGAAAAAAAATAAAAAAAATAAAAAAAATAAAAATATTTTTAGTTTGATCTTACCGTCTATAGTTCAATTAATTTGTTATTCAGCAATACGCTGTCACTCATAGAAAGTGCTGCTACTCATCAAAACTACGGAACTTTGGGTGAACGTATTTTTGCCATAAAATATAAGGAGATTTTGAAAGCAAATGACACGTAATTAAGAGATTTACGCAGAATGGTTAAACTTACCCGGGCCCGAGTGTTAGTTAGGATGTACTATCTCAGAAAGGGATGGCGCTATCTGGCATATAAGATTTTTTGTGTGAAATATCGAACCAGTGCACCCCCCCCCCCCCCAAAAAAAAATAAATAAAATGACCCAGAAATAGCATTATCTCTGAAAGGAAAAATCTCGAGTTACGTAGTTCTGCCATACAGGTGTCCCACAAAAAAATGTTAACACTCGGAACAAAGGTATTTTGTTATAAAAAAATAAAGTCACATGGATCTTTGTTTGTATGCTCTTAAAGCCAAATAAAAAAAGCTTGCCCAGTTTATTTCATTTAAATCCGATATGTAGAACAAAAAGATTAGCTCGTCAAGAAGGAGAGTGCAAATTCGAAGTGGTCCGATTTGCATTGTTACATTTGTAAGATTGCGGGAAACATGATTTGTAACTATACTCAAATGAGTTATTGATAGAGTTATTTGTCATCTGAACCTAGATACCTTTGGAAATTCATTTATTTAGCAATAAAATGTAAAACATTGTTTTATAATGCGCAATACTGTGTTTTTCAAAAATTAGTCGGCAGTTCATTCATTATAGCAAATCTCGGCCCTCGTCAAAACGCTCAAATTACACAGAGAATGCTCGAATCCAAAACAAATTAAACATCCAACATTCAGAAATCTTCCTATTCCCGTCCTTATTGAATTCCCAAGAAAATAATGATTCTGTAGACACCAATAAATAACAAAAACCGCAAAAAAGCAAAAAGAAGAAGAGAAGAAACAAAAAGACAAACGAAAAGAAGGAAAAGAAGAGAAACCTCTGATAATAAGCCTACATAGATGAAGGACAGATGGAATTGAAATAAAAACAGTAGCAGGCCAACAGACCCATAACGGACCAGAATGGCCAAGAACACAAGCAGACATTTCTCTTATTAGAAAAGCTGTTGTGGTAGATCCAACGGTGAGGGTTTGGATAAAACACGGTGAAGGCCTTTCTTTAAAAGAAAACAAGGCAGATCTGTAGGTTGTCCTTTTAAGATGGAAGACGATGTGGCTATGATATAAATTGTATCTATGTTGCGTCTTGCATTTTAGTGCTTAACGCAGAAATCGGACCAGTTGATTTTGCGCTCTCATCTTTGTGAAGCAATCTTTTGTTTAACGTGCGGATTGGAATGAATAAATGCAAATTAAGCTTATCTTATGGCTTAAAGTGCTACCAACATTGACCCATACGTGCTTTTCTTTTTATCAAAATGCCCTTTTGTCTCATGGTTAACATTTTATTGTGGACGCCTGGTATAAGGGCCGACAAGAACAAATATCAGATCTTTGATCTCTTGCAATAGAGACAGAAAGATCAGATTGGTAAATCTAGAATTTGCTAGTTATTTGTGAAACGGATACAAACTCTGGATGATCTTCCAGAATCTTCCGGAGAAGAGTTTCATATCAGACCATATCACGGCTGTAGCTGTGTACTAAAGGTGGGACCTTACCAACTATTTTTTTATTTTACCTTTTTGTAATCCGTATTATGAGATAAATCATTGTGTACATTTAAACACAATTTGACTTATTTCAATTGACTCCTGTACTATTTTTACCCCCTTTTTACAAAGGTCCCCAGAGGTTGGACCCAAAAATTCTGATTCAGCACCCTTCAAACTATGAAAAACCTCTTCAAACCTCCGTCCCCAACTTCTAGAATGGGAGTCTCGTTTATAACCCTACACAACACAGTTATAATCTGTCGGCAGGTCATGTTGGGCCATTCTCCTTAAGGTTCAGTTTGGTCTCCACAATGACGAAATATCAACATTAAGGAATTCCTAAATTCATTGAAAATCGTAAAACGTTAATCATCAAACACGGAAACATGCATTGGTGAATCTTAAAAATATATCCGATCGTTAGTATATTTCCTAACGTAACACTTAAGTAACGTCGGGCCTTTTCCTAGTCGTGCTGTTCTTGAGGAAGTACGTGCTTCACCGACTTAGTCCTCTATACGTTTCAGGTAATTACCTTCATACTACAGCATGGTGTGGTATTCGACTTTAGTATCACGCCATATTGCAATAGCGTAGCGAGGGACGTAACGTATCTGTCGCGGCATGAACGTAACAGGAGGGATTCTTTCATGCTGGGGCTGAAATTGTAACGTTGAAACCAGATTTTTTATGGCAAAACATGTATAATATAACATTGACATCTCTCCAGATTATCACCATATTGGAACATAGGTATTCATTATTTTTAGGCAATTTTGTATCCATGCGAATTCATTGTAACGTATCTGTCTGCAATATTGGGGACATACTCTCAATCCAATATTATGATGTTTTAAACTTAACAATTATTGCCGTAAGAGATGTCTGAATAAAAATGCATGTAACTCTGGATATGCGCTCTTGTGTAACGAGCAGGGACCCATTGTAAAGAACGGATTTGGGCTGGCGACATGGCGAAAAGCAAGAAGGTTATGCATCTTTGCCTTATTGCTTGATACTTCTCATCCGGTTACAACATCTAGTCCTGATCATTTTGAAAACATATAACTCCTAAGTATAATTTATATTCATAAACAGGTCATCTTAAAGGCCAAAAACAACTTTAAACTTTGCAGGACTGTGGAGCGACACTGACACGACTTTTTTGGAACACTTTATCGGAGAATGGACCCATGATCCTTCACAAATCTGCATAGAACCAGTTAAAGCTGTCTTATAGCTGCATGCCAAACATAATCACCTGTGGACGCTCAAAACAACAACAAATTAACACATAAGTGCATAGCTCTCTGCACTCCCGTTGGGGCATAGGGAAGGGGGTCCGGGGACGACGTTAAAACTCCCATGCGTTACTGCGATACGAAACCCATTAAGCAAGAAAACACTATGATAAGGGTCTTTTTGCAGGACCTTCACAGCTGATACGTAAAATCTATACTTCTAAAAACTATCGGTCTGTCGGTCAGGCTATCATTTCATTATGCTTGATATATGGGGCTGATATTGGCCATGAAGGTAGGAAGAGGACAGTCTGACTTTGTTATCAGGGTTCAGAGTGACCCCAAGGTCAAAGTCATCTAGAGGTCACAATTTTGCGAAAAAAAATCGCTATACCACTAAATTTGGTCACCGTTTGGTCAAAGGACCGCTGACATGAGCCACAAAACAAATTGGAGGTCAAAGGTCATGTTGAGCTGGGTCAGAAAGCCGACAATCGCGAAACCGGGTGAACCGCCTAGTTCACTAAGTATTTAAAATATTCTCGTGTTTTTTTTTAACTTTTATTTTTTTTCAGGAATGTTATTGTGTTGGATTTGATATAAGATTTTCTTTTTCGCTAAGAAATTCACGGTTTATCTCCAAGATGAAAACAAGCAAATCAAAGCGCTTTCGTCCTTAAACTGTATTGTTTTGCTTTAGAACGCGTTAATTAATCAACTAATTATTGTCAACAGGTGGTAAGAGGGCCGTTGAGTGTTATATTTATCTTGGGATCAGGAATGTCAGGTCTTATGTGAACAGATACTATACTTAGTATACGTGGATGAGTTCAGACCTTTAAACCAACTAACACTTCAGTATCATAATAAACACGCAAGCAATGTAAAGTGTAAGGTGGCAAACGGTGCTAGCACAAGTTGGCAATGGACGCTTAAGTGTCATTTAGACTCACGTCTTCGAATTTTAAAAAGGTTCACCAAAGCCAGTGGAGAGCAACTTAAATATCGCGGATATTCCTTAGACATGTAGAGCCATTTTACCGTGTTTGCTCTCACCTACATTAGATGAAGATGGGTATTTTGGAGGAAAAGATCATCTTTAGCTTTGTAATTGCTAAGTCTTTTAAATGGTAATAATAAAAATATACAGCCCCATTAGAAGGGTCTAGTGAGCGATGGTCAATCCTTCATCTTACACTTAAGTGACAAAGGGGGTTTCACTCCCGTTAATGCCCAGCCCTGCCACCCAGACCAATTTTCCGAGGGATTTTTTAGAAATTAGACCACCATGTGAAGGGTCATAAACAACCCAAACTCAGCATAAAAAATGAAATTTGTTATTTGGACTGCAAATTAAGGGCAAAACTTGTTTTCAAAACAGGCGAAAACTGGCAAAAAGACGGAAAATTCAAATGATCCTTGCGCTTTCATCAAACTGTTTGAAACTTATTTTATGTTGAAGCTACTCTGAGACCCAATTACTTAACTTAACAAAACACTTGAAGTTTTAGGAATCCTTTATTTTTAACGGTGTGGTGCAAAATACACATCGTGTTCCCATAGACTTTGTCAGAACGGTTTATCAACGTCCACCATGAATTGGTTGTTTTCACACATAAAGGGTTCATTATTTTAAGGTTACTATTAATTGTTTATTAATGTATGTGTGAACATTATCAGCAAAAAAATTGCTTTGGTTGTTTGATTTAAAAAATAGTCTCAGTTTGACTTCCGTTAGTGCCCAAGTGGGAAGGGATCCATGGGACCCTCACTAATTAACTCATTAACGGCTGGGCCGATTTTAATTTTTTTGGTATGAAAAAAGAAGCGCACTTTAAAAGTCAGACAAGTACAACAAAATCGGCTCAAACCCACGCGTAAAGCGGCCGCGCGAAAACAAATTTGGATGGTCCTCGGACCCCCCCCCCCCCCTTGTCACTTAATGTTAATTTGAAATTTAGTGCGTTTGTAATTGTCAGTTGCGAGTAATACTTTCCACACCTTGTAATGATCCAGCGATATCCATCGTAGTTAAAGGAAAAATTGGCAACATATAACATGTTTCTTGCACATTAACAACGTTCACAAAGGCAATACTACAAGTATTTTTCCAAATTCCGAAAGTACAACTACAATCAACCAAATAACCATTTTCAACAAAACGGTGACCATGCAGGGAAAAAAATAGTTTACGATTCAATTAAAAGAAAAAATGAAACCTAGGGAGAAGGACTTACCACGCGAAAAGCACAAATTACTTAATCTGTTACCTATTCATCTCGCCACGCACCCCCAAACCCGGCACTTAGGTGCATAACCGCGACGGCCGGTTAGGGCCATAAGTTATTAGCTCATGATACCAAATAGGTGGACTTTTTGGTAAC
>JAMKCH010008747.1:0-39508 GCA_023653785.1 Ophioderma brevispina
CGTAGAAGTGCAAGGTTTGTTATTCGGGACATTTTTATATGGAATCGTCTTTATGTTCAGTTTCTATCATTTATTTTGGTTAATTTTATGTAAAATACACAAAAAACCTATGACCGTTCTCACCATGATGGTAGGGACTGACATTGCGCCATGTTTACATTGGATTCTGGCAACGAGGATATGAAGAAATCCACCGAGTGCAGTAGATTATAATTATATGGGCAATAGCAGATCTACTACTTTTATTACAAAAATAAAATTGGATAACAAAATGATGATTGGACGATTACAAAAGGCTGCAATACATCTTAATAAACATGTGCAAGTTTATATCTTGTTTACTTAACCCAAAACCACTTGCGGGAAACACACACGGCGCAAAAAATTGTATAAAAAGACACTTTTTGTGTCAAGGACTCATAATGTTACTTATAATGTTTAAGTGCATGATTTTTACCATTTATATGCCAGAAATCGGCACCTTTCCCCGATTAAATTCTCTTAACCATAATCTAACTAATGATAAAACGTTAATCTGGCCATAATCTTTCACAGGTTGCTTTTTTGCAGATAAAAAAACATACTTTTACCAATGCTTTTCACAAAAATAGCCTGTGTAGGTAAATTGTGAAGAAATGCTGGCTATTTGTGGAATTACATTTAAGCGTGTAGCCTGATTGATCCCAAAACTTATGTTTAGCCACAAAACTCACAACGTATGCTACACGAGGAAGAAATATGGTCAAACTACGTGGAAATAACGCCAATTTTTTATAAAAATGGCCCACCATTTTTGTTTTAGGGGGGTCCATAGGAATGTTAAGGAAAGTCCCCTAAACCGTTGATACCACACCTTTTGACCGGGCTTCCATGTCAGGTAACCCATTTTGGCACCTGGGTATCACGTAAAGACCTAAATAAACCAATGCAAACCGTCTTCAAAGGTTCAAGGTTCCAAGATGTAATATACTTTAATAGCGTTGCAGCTCTTTGAGACAAGTAATATTACCTCATTAAAAACAGACGACAGAGAATAATCATAATAGCACAAAATGAAAAATGAAAAAAAAAAATGAATACAAAAGCACATGTTCTGTTCTAATTTATAAGATTTTAATTAGGTTTTATTAAAAATTTTATCTTTTTCTTATTTTCTCCTTCCTCTTTCCACTCATTTTCAATTTCTATACTTAGATTTCATTGAATTACAAATTCAAAACAGCATTTTAGATTGCATGAAACAAAAATTGTATGAGCGTGTTTGAATACAAACACTAAAACAGAAAATATTCAAATCTAATTTCCCCATTTTTGGGCCACTTTTATTCATATTTTAACACACCAAAAAAGAAAACAATAAATATATTTTTAAATATATGTGCAACAGAAAGAGATACGAACCACAAATAAAAAATGAATGTTGTATTTTCACCATTTCAAGTAGTAACACTCAATTTTTATATCGGAGTGGACTTACACGATTTGCAATACCCTACAATCGCGTACATATTCGGGCGATTTCGGAAAAACCGAACAAGGAGGAGAATAGTATATTGCTGCAGATGAGCCAAATACTTCATGGTTAATCTGACGCCAAAAAATCCCTCGTTAATTACAGTTAGCAAACTCATTCCTGCAAATCCCTGTCCTGAACCACGAACAATCCAAATTTGCATAGCTTTGTACAGCGTTATCGCAAAGCCTTAATCGCGAAGAAGTGCCACGTAATTAGGGTTTGTTTCCTCAGCAATCGGTCTAAACATACACAGTGGGCAAAGGACCATATGTTAGGGCAATGATTGTTTTTTAAGTCCTTGTGATATTGTTTGCGACCGATTGCTGGGGCAACGAATTCCATTATGTAGCACTCCACAGTGAATATCTGTTCACTATGGACATAAATTTCAAAGACCCTCTCACGTTGCCTTTTTTACCACCTTTTGTTATTAAATCACACCCTAGATCAAATTTAACCGGGTTGAGGTTAAGGCGATAACCACCCTAATCAGGCTCAGTCAGAGATGGTACAATGTCTGGCTGCTTCACTGAAAATCTGCTAGGTCTTGTCTGAGCATTGTTGCTCCAGCAGTTGGCAGAACGAACAAAAGATCTTCCATGTCTGTGGTGTCATCACTACATATGGACAGAAACATTTGGACTATGGAGTCTCATCGGAATGACACAACAATGAAGTTTTTTTTGATTTGTGAAACAGGCATTCAAAACAATAACTTCTTCTTTCAGAAAAAAAAAGCATATGCAAGAAAAAATAGCTATTTAAAGATTACCCTCATTATTTATTTCCTGCTTATTTAGTTGTTTGTTTTGTTTGGCCCATGCGTCAATGTCTTCTTAATCTTATTTAGCCCAGATCGAAATGATATGGAAATGAAATCGTTGTTGGAAATTAATCATTTCTTACTTTAGACCTTCGAATACTTGGTGGTAAAGTGCCATTTTCTTGCAATAATGTTTTTGGAAAAGGAGTTGTATTGATGCCAAAGGTTGCTTTGAAAAGTAATAATGGAGACCGAGCCAAATGTTTCCTCTCAAAAATTTTCCAGGTCAGCCATTTCTAAGTAAAGTATGCAACGAAATGTCCTTGGATTTAGGGGGGAACTTATTTCTTAATTGCGGACACCATGTATTTTCCGAACGGCGAGTCAACTCAACTGATTATATGTTGAAGCCATGTTATTTAAATATCAATTACAAATGTGAAACATGCACCACGGCGGAAACCTCAGGAGAAGAGAAACCAGGCGGAGGGCACCTTAATGAGCCCCGGCTACGTTTGTGATCAAGGCGTGTCATTATTATATATGGAACTTCGGCTATGATCTCGGCTGGGAGGGATGGCTCCGCCAAGCTGTAACTGCCCATGAGACGCAATGATGATATGGCAAAGAAGCACTTACACATTACCGGATCGGTCGCAGCACGGGTCAACAATGACCGCGCCTTCTGCTGGGGACACCAGACGGAGGTTTTGTAAAGTGTCTGGTGGTAACGTAACAAAATTAGGGGAAGAAGAAAATATTGTCATGGTACGTGGAATGTTATAGGAACCCTGAGCAACAGATGGGAAATTGGAAGATACTAGCTAGGGACTGGAAAGGTACACCTGGCACGTTCTTGGCCTTATTGAGTAAGACGGAAGTTTCTGGGTTGAAACTTAAACGACGAGGGCTAGCTATACTTCAGTGTAGCGGTATGGCCAATGCCTTCTGCGCTGTCGATTTCGTGATCAAAATCACGGGGAGGAGAGCAAAAAAACCAAGCCTAAAGTTCATAATAAAATATGAAAAATCATAAATACTGTTGCCCCAATAAAACTTGCACATTTTTCTTGACAATATAATAAATGTACTTCACTTACTTTCCCCCAATATAAGTTGAACCAATAGATCGCAATAGGACGCTAGAGCTAAAGATATTCAATTAACGGCCCGGTGTGCGGTGTTGGTATGCGTTGTAGAAAACACTTCAGATCATTTTCATCGGGAGTGCAGAAAAAACCTTGTGTATATTGTTTTCACGGTTTGAAAAAAAAAACTCAGGTGTGTAAAAACCCTCTCCATATGACAAAAGTCTTTAAATGAAGCCAAAATACCTATCCTCAGTTCGCAAATAAATAAATCTTCAGCGTATATAGTGCGTGTCAATTACCTTTGGCCATGATTTTTAATCATTTATTCGAAAAGGAAGAAAGACAAACAAAAACATCATGCCAGAAGTTGCTGGGCAAGCTTTGACCTAACAACTTTTGCAGAATTAAAATCCGTAATCTATTTAGGCCTGCACTTAATTCATATTCAATACCGCGCTTTCAGAGAAAAACACCTTCTTAGTTTGAGGACAAAGACTGAGATGAAATTGGGATGTGTTCTGCGTGTCCACCGAGTGAGGAAAACGAGTGTTACCGAAGTTCGCCAGCACTACATCATTCACATGAGTTGAACTTCCACCTTTGCAGACATGGGGATCAAGCCTTAGATAGTAGTTATTAAAAGACAAAAGATTAGACCACACATTTCAATTAATTTAACACCAGTGGATGCGTAAAAATAAAGGTGGATGAGCTGAAGCTGTAAACCACGTGTACCGTGGAAAAGACCATAAATAAATTTGAAGGGAAGTCATCATAACCGTTGAACATATAAAAACTGGGAAAGCTGGCAAATGGATTTGGTTTCTGACAAAGATGTTAGGCCACACTGTGACATTCAAATTTTATTTCAATGTAATTACCTTTGTCATCTTTTCGGGATCTTTGTTGTCGAATAAGTATTCAATAGGCAGTCATTGTTCATGGAACGCCCGTAGATAGTGCAAGGTTGAGTTATTCGAGGACCCAATTCTATTAAAAATATTTAATTTCATTTTATTGATTTATGTTGGTTAATTTTGTTGTAAGACACAAACCAATACCTTTTCACCATTCTATCTGGAGGACTGACATTGCGCCTATGTTTACATTGGATTCTGGCACCGAGGATATTGAAGAAGAAATCACCATTGCGGTATGATTACTACTTTAAATGCAATCGCAGATATACTACCTTTATTTACAAAAATGGAAAAGTGATTACAAATGAAGATTGGCTGACAAAGGCGCAATACATCTTCCTCAACATTGGAAAGTCAGCTCTTGTACTAATCAAAAACTTGCGGGAACCACACACGTGCCAAAAATAGTATAAAAACACTTTTTTTTATTACGTACTCCAATGTACTTATATGTTTGAAGTGTGAATGTTTTTTACATTGAATTGGCATAACTATCAAGAAAATTCATATTACATAATCTACAAAAATGATAAACGTTAATCTGGTCATAATCTTAAACCTGTTTGCCTGTTTGCAGATAACAAAAACAAATCCATTTACAAATGCTTTTCCACACAAAAGTAGCCTGTGTAGGTAAATTGTGCAGAAACGGAATGGCAACTGGCATACTTGTTAAATACATTAAAGCGTTGTAGCATGATTGACCCACAACCGATGTTAGCACAAATCACAACGTTAGTTAGTACACTGTGGGGGAGATATGATCAAACTAGTTGCTTGAGTAGCGTATTTTCAGGGTTTGTCCACTTAGAAGTTGTTAAGAGAAAGTCCCCTAAAACGTTGATACCCACACAACCTTTGACAGCAGTCCATGTCAAGTAAAACCTTCTGGGTCCCATGGGTGGTATCACGTAACGACTTAAAGAATTACATCAACCGTCCTCTAAGTTCATAAAAATTAGTTCTGAAGATTTCTAAATAGCAAAGTGAGTCGAAAAGGACAATCCATGTTTGTAATTCTTTTTAAAGTATACACCGTTAATTCGGGTTTTTTTCCCAATATGGCCGCCGGGTATCTTTTGGATGTGTACTTAACGATGTAATCTCTATGTAAGGCATTTGACTTAACAATATCCTGGACTTTTCACAAAACAGTTTTTAGAGAGGAATAGGAGCTAAATTTATTAAAGGGACGCATGTGGTGCAGTTGATCAGCGCTCGCCTCATAAGCATTAAGTTGTGGGTTCGAGGCCCAGCTGCCGCCAACGTGTGTGCACTTAGCAAGGCACTTTCCTCGCTTGCCTCTCTCCACCCAGGTTATAAATAGGTACCTGCATATGGTGGGAATGCAAAGCAGACTCGCTTACATAATACCGATGGAGGAGCGGCGGAACTCCCCACATCAACGTTAAATTATGTATTCCTTGCACAAACGCCAATGACAGAGGATGGCACTGCGCCGAGCGGGCGCACCGGTTGCATAGAATACACCAAGTACCAAAAAATCAATTGAAACGAATCTTTCCTCATGGGACCCACTTACTAAACCATAACACGCTTTTCAAGAGGCGTGGAAAGTACACACCGCTATATTTCATATAAACTAGAATTAGCGCAATTTGTGTAGTTTAGTGGCAGATATTTGTCCTAGAGATGTGCTTTTTGTATCATTCATGTTTGTTCGTAAACAATTGCAAATATTCAAAAATATTATTTTAATGATGTAGATGATGCTTACATTTAATAAAACAGCAGTAACCATAATGGCTGCCGAAGAGAGAAAAAATTATAGAACTTTGGAAGTAGAAACTTATGTAGGCACAATATAAAACATTTATTGCAATGCAAATTCAAAATAACAATTAGTTAGTGGTATTGCATACGTAACCCTTCACTCTTAAACGTCATTTTCTTTCTCCCTCAATGGAACACTCTCAGATGTGTTTTTTATGTGTTTGGTCTTGTTATTTTCCCTAGAACATATTGGTTATTATTTTTGCCTGCATACCTTTTTAATTTTGTATACACCTACTGTGTAATAAGCTGAAATTTAATTATAATGTCCTTAATGTGTGTTTCTTAATTTACAGTCTTGCTCTTCACTTCCTCCTATATTCCATTCTTCATTGATCATTTATAATTGTTATTTTTGGGGTTATGTAGGTCCATGTTACATTCCTTACACATATATGTTTGACTATTAACGTTTTGTGTCTTACGAGGGCACTGCTTTACACGCTCTGCTTGTTTTCAATGTCCTCGTCCATTCGAATTTATTTATGTACAGATATTCAATGCTTGTAGCATTTTTAAATTCTATTGGTTTCATAATATTGTTCAATTTCTATATTAATATTTTGATGGGACAAATTAATAATGATTGAGTGATTGATTGATTGAGTGATCTCAGACCTTAGTATCACATTCTTCTTGAAGATTCATCATATCTCCTACACAATCATTCATGAAATTAGGGTAGTTTCGAGCAACTGGACCGTGAAGACTAGCATGCACCGTGGACCTTGGAGGTCAAGAATCACTTGTTCAGTCTGGTGTTTTCCTGTAAGAATACGGCTAAAATCGGTTTGTCGGATCCAAATAACATATAAATTGACACCTTTTTTTTTTTATATTCCTTCAGATTTTATACTTAATAATTGATAGCAAACATGATTCGCAACATAGCGCAAAACACACCCTCATTTGCAGTGGGGGCTGGACGTACCTGTTTTTCATGTTATTTACTGGTGTGAATCCTATAGAGACCTCAGGTTTCTCAATTAATGCATTTCATGTTTATTTGAAACCTCCTTCACATGTTGTGATCATGAGAAAAAATTCCCTTTTTTTATTAAATGAGCACAAATAGTATTGTCCTAAATAACCATATTTCTGTCTGCTATCTACTGAAAATTTCTTAGATAGGGCTCACCAAAAACATATGGTTCCCCCATTGCTTTGAAGCATAGATCAAAAATAAAATAAATTACTCTTTGCTTCTAGTAGCGCCTGGCCTTTGAGAAGTGAAGTGAAGTGAGGGGCTTACTCGGGGAGAGGATTTATGGGGGGGGGGGGGTGCATGTAAGCATTTCACCCCAAAGGCCTATTATAACTGATAAACCACTTTCACTTTAAACATGTATCAAATAGCTTTCATTTTTGGATAAAAGAAGAGCCGCCATCGGTAAAACCCGGCATGTACATCACAAAAGTTGTCATGGCCTATCTGTTATCCATATATTGTGGCTATTTAATAAATATTATATTCACCGTTTCATGTTATGGTTGTTTAAGATGTAATTAATGTAATCTTTTCATTATCACTTTTAGGACAAGAGTGCGCACATCTTGTCAAAAGCAGCAAGTGTCCACAATGTAGAAGTAAAAGGAAACTCGCACTCACAGGTACGCCCATATTTCCGTTGTTGCCATTCACTTGATTCAAATGACAATCAAATTTGAAATACTTATACACATCTATTACCTTAAATTTTTTATTAATAAGAATTTATGCTTTTTAAAAAAACAATCAAGAAATTGCGGTTTAGTATAAAACAATGTCGCAAATAATAGATGTAAGCGGTAACCAATGGTAACAGAACAATTTGGAACTTTGGTATTAATTGTCGAACTTTGGAAGTAGAAACTTATGTAGTAAATTCAAACCGTTGATGCAATACAACTTTTCTTACAATGGTTAGTGGTATTGCATACGGAACCCTTCACTCTTACCCCTCATCAAAACAAAATAAAGGTGACGACTCGAACCTCTGCTAACAAAAGAGAATGGTATTTCAGGAAAGCCAACTGCCCCAAGTCCAAGCAACTTCAACATATTAGGCTGTCATCCAGCTGCCAGACCCGATAGCATCTAAAACCAATGAGGAATATGCGAAATGCTACATCTACATCTTGTATGTATTACAGGCCAGCATCATCATAAGCCCTATCGAGTTGTCCATTAGTGGTCCTAGCATATCATATCCCTCAACTGTTCATCTTAGTACACTTTTTAATCGATACTTTAGGTATACGAGGAGGGCTACCGCTAGCTGAGTGAACCGGAGCGATCACTGAAACTGAAGCGATCATGAAGAAGAAGTGCCACACTAACGGCGAGGCCACCGCAACCAAACCCGTTACCCTGAACTTTTAGAACACCCCGAGTCGCAACATTTTTTATTTTTAACACTTTTAATAACTCAAATTCCCGTGCCTACTATCATATCCTATAGCTCATGTAGTACCGATTTCTAATGGAAACGTCAAATGAATAATCCCATATAACTTTCCGATATATTTAATTTTATTTTTTTCTCGTATTATTTTTAAAATAATAAAACTTCAAATATTTAATACCGTCGAAGTTCCCGTGTAATTTTTGTTCCTCTCAAAAGTACTCACCGTGGGGTAACGTAGTTCCCGTATTTTCCAACATATTTTCTCACAATCAAACTCCACACATTAAAGTAAAACCGCATGTACATCACAAATTTGGCCTGGCATAATATGGTACCATATATTGTGGCTATTTAATAAATATTATATTCACCCGTTTCAGGTCCTTTTGGTTGTTCTAACACTAATTAATGTTAATCTTTCGTTATCACGTTTCGGGACAAGGAGTCGCGCACATCTTGTCAAACGCAGCAAAAGTGTCCACCAATGCAGCAAGTAGAAGGAAAACTCGCCTCCAGGTACGCCATATTTCCGTGCATTCATGATTCAAATGACAATCAAATTGGACATGCTTATAAAATCAGTACCTTAAAATTTTCTTAATAAGAATTCATATGCTTTAAAAAAAAAACAATTCAGGCCATCGGTTTAGAATGATACCAATGTATGCCATAATATATGTACGCGAGGTAACCATGGTACAGGAACAATTTGGAACTTGGTATTAATTATCGAACTTTGGAAAAGTAGAAACTTATGTAGTTACAATTCAAAACGTTGATGGTAGTGGTATTGCCACGGAAACCCTTCACTCTTACCCCTCCTTATCCAAACAAAAAAAAATGACATCCGAACCTCTACCATAACAGAAAAGGGATGGTATTTCAGGAACAAGCCAACTGCCCACAAGTCCAAGCAACTTCAAATATTAGTGCTGTCACCCCCCCCCCAAGCTGCAAGGACCCAGTGTCATATGTTACAGCGTCCGTGTGACTGGGTGTCCTACCACCAAACCGTCTAATGTGTTCTCCACTGAGTGTGTGTATGCATCATTTGTTTCGCACTGTACCCGAATGGTCTTCTATAAGGTCACGGTTTCTTCAGTACATGTTGCTATGGTAGCTATGGGGGGGGGGGGGGGGACACTCTCTCATGGGGGACCTCCGTTCTTACACCGTTAGCATCAAATCACTGAGGAATTTCGCACTCTACATCCTACATCTTGTTATGTTAGTACCGGCCACTCATCATAAGCCCTATCGAGTTGTCCATTAGTGGTCCTAGCATATCTATCCCTCACTGTCATCTTAGTACAAGTCTTCAATCGATACTTTATGTATTACTAGCGGAGGCCGCCTTTCCGCAGTTTCCAAACTTTGGATTTTAGTGGAATAAAATTAGTGTGTGTTTTTCATATCACTTTGCTTGTTTTCTACCTTCTCAGTTTTACTCCATTCCTTCGCTCTCTATCATATCATTTTTGGTCTGGTCTGTCTGCCTGTCCTCTCTCTCTCCTCTTCTGCCTCTCTTCGTCTCTGTTTCTGTCAATCTCTTCTGTCGCTCCTCTCGCTCCTCTCTCTCTCTTCTGTACGACCATTCTCCCTCACTCCATCTCTCTCCCCTCCTCTTCTCACCCCCCCTCTCTCTCATCTCCCCCCGCTGGGGCGTCTATTTGGCTTTTCGTAGCTACGTTTCTCCTTCTTCCTTCTCTTAATTCCCTCTCTTTGAAATTCCCCCCCTTTTTCTGTTACCTTTAAAATTTCCCCTTTTTTCTGTTTTATTCGTTTGTTTTACTTTTATCTTTCTCCCTCGGGCGGGGCTTCCTTCTTTTCCTATGATCCCTCAAGAGTTCCCGTCAACAATTACGTTTTTTTCTGTTATTCTTCGTATCTCCCTTAAATATTTTCCCTCTCCACATATTCTTTTCTGTCTCATTCTGTTTTCCTCTCTCATTCCGTCCTCCCTCGACCATCCCTCTTCTCTCGCTTCTCTCTCTCTCTCTTCTATCTCTTCTTGTATGACAATCTCTCCCATCCTTCATTATACATTTCCCCTCTGTCCTGGTCTTTCATTTAGTTCCTTTGCTATGCTTTTAGTGTGGATTATGAATCCGGCGGACAATAAAAACTTCTTACCCCAAACTTCTACCCCATCGGTTTGTTTTGTACATTTTCCCCCTTTGTGCTCTTCCTCATGCGTATGGCGATCACGCAAATCATATCAGCGCGCCGTGACATGCACGACGATCCATTCACCACGGCGGTCTGTGCGATCACATTAGAGTGATAACATACCGGTCGTCGGCAACTCAGCAAGTGTTATATAAATACGCACGGACGACAACGATGTATAAAGCGAGGTTAGATTGTGCGAGCAGCCGGTGAACATTATGGTCGTTGGCAAATCATATTTGTGATGTCAACTGCGATATTGAGATATAGAAAAAAACAGAAAACTGGATATGCCACAAGAGGACAAACCAGATGGGAGAAGTAGATTCGAATATCAACTTTCAACAATAAAGCACATAGGTTTCACACCATTATCAGTAGACTTAAACCTCCATCAGTAGACTTGGAGCACCCTCAATTCACCTGGGAATTCACCAAACCTCACTTCTTCATTGCCGACCTTCAAACAAGCCATAGTACCCAAATGGGGCTACAAGGAAACTAAAAAAGACGGTAAAGCGGTCGAAGAATGGATAGACAGTAAACATCTACGTCTCTTTCACGACTCTAAGCTGCCGCCATAATTCTATAGTGCCCGTTGAAGAGAGAGGTTACAACCCCCATCTAGCTATTGTTAGCAACAACATCTCTAACATGTGTAACAAGATTGTTCTCGATCCTGTCCCACTAACTTAACATCGATCAATCGGTATCCAAGTCAAGTCTGCAGAGTAAGACCAAAGGGCCTTTTTAAGCGCTTGCTTTAACTCAGGAAAGGCAGGATGCAAGAATGCCACTGATGCCTGGATCAGAACATGAAGAGGATTGCTCCAAAACCCCATAAACTATGACAAATTTGCCCAACTAGTGAACAAGAGTGCATGGAGATTCATACCCGAGGCTGTGCCGGCGGAATATATAACAGGCCTTTCCAAGGAATGTGCTAAAGAATATCAAGAGGATCACCAAGTTTGAAGCTGATCTTTTAGGCTCAAACAACTGCTAAAGGTGAGAAGTTTCGGAGAGAGGATCTCCCAGGAAAAGACAAAACCTGGCATATTTAATTCAATCCCCCGATATGACCCATAACAGAAGAAAGCTGGTCTACCATCCGAAACAGATCGGGGGATCCAACAGAACCTCAACAGCAGCCAAATGTAACAAACTAACCAAGTTGGCCACCAAACTGCTTTGAAATGGCAAAGTGCAGCAAGAAACCCAAGAAGATCAAAACTAGACCCAGAAGAGGTATAGTCGTGACCCTGGTTTCACTCGCCCTTCAATGGGACGAGTTGAAATCCGGTATTGCTAAACTTTCAAACAGGGAAAAGCAGTAGGAATTGACAAATCTATACTGAGCAACTAAAAAATATTGGACCAGTAGAAAGGAATGCCTTCTTTAGCTCTACAATTGCTGCCTTATTTCCCAACATGTTATGGCACTCCTAAAGCATGTGAAAGATCCATCTATCACAAGAGCTTACCCACCTAATCACTCCTGAGCATACTACAAGTCTTGGAAAACGTTCCTGGCTCATAGTATCGCACCTGTTTTTTTTTTCGATAGAAGAACACTCATACAGACAAGCAGGTTTCCGGCAGGGCAAATCAACAACAAAAAACGCCAAGTACTCACCTAAACTCAAACATTTGGGATGGTTTCGAGAAGGATATGGTAGCAACCGGAGCGTGTGCGTCGTCTATATCAGAGTAGATTATGTTAATCACAGATGCCTACTCCATAAGATCAAGGAGGAAAATTGACCAAGGAATTATCCGTTACTGAGCATAGCGAGGATTGCTGGCAAACAGGACGTTCTTTTTCATCTAGGAGCGATGAAGAGCCGATGGCGTAGGCTCCAGAATAGTCTACCACCAGGGAGTGTGCTCGCCACCTCTCTGTTAAACATATATACCAACGACAACCTAGGAGTGCAGGACACCTTGTAGTTTTATGCAGACGATCTTGAAAATTAGCGCACAAGATGCCGATTCACAGTTGTTGAAGAGATACTCTCCAAAGCTTTGATGAACTAAATCTTATTTATGAGGAAAACCACCTACGTGCAAAATTCCATATAAGACCAGGTGTTGTGCTGTTCCACTAAGCAACGTGAACCAAATATTCAGCTTAAAGTTACTGGCCTGGAAACTCCCAGGCGCATCTGCGAATAACCCTGTCTACCTAGGAGGTTACCTTGGACCGCACTATTTCTTATAAGACCCACATCGAGAAGACGAAGATTAGAGTATGTTCCCGCATAACAGCTTGAACCAACCTTACTGGCCCCATGGGGGTGTTCCCGCCACAGACCCTAAGATCGACGTCACTTGCCCTGTGCCGCTCATGTGCAAGTATGCCTGCCCGGTATGGGAAAGATCTACCCATGTCAAGAAGCTTGATTCAGCTGAAAAAATGCCTCCTGCCCGGCTTATCACGGGATGCTCCGTCCCCACCAACGGAACACTTGTACTCCATCAGGAATTGGTCCACCATACATCCGTCGTAGCGTAGCGAGCATGCAAGAGCGTACCGTGCCAAGTATCTAATGTCAGCCACCCTATGTCTGTGAACAGATGCCTGCTGCCAACCGCCTTAAATCTATGGAGAGTTTCTTAAGCAAGTCAAAACCTCGTTGAAACAGTCCTAAAGATCAAGAGAGGCGCATCGTGGAAAGAAAGACTTGCTATAAACCAAGTACAAATATCGGTATTAACCCTGTGAGCACTCCACCTGGAGCGGACCCTCATGGCTGAATGGCGATTCCTCAACAGATTGAGAACCAGAACTGACCGATCTAAAGTTTCCTTACAGAAGTGAGGCTATATGGAAGCAGATCAGGACACTACCTGTGGTTGTGGAACCGCACCACAAACAATGGACCCCTCTTGGTCTGCACAATGCTGGAGCAACAATGCACAAATAAGTACGCTTGCGGACTTCATTGACGCAGTCAGACGTTGTACCATCTCTGGCTGGATCATAATTTGAGAACCACAGTGTATGGACACCTAAGCAGAATAGTAGATTCAACCCATAGTGTCACCTCGGGAAAGTTTTGACATCGTCGATTACTTACGAGGGTAGCAGAATTGAATACTAGGAATGGCCAAGTAGTCTAAAAACGAGTGTAAGCTTCTACGCGTAACCACAAAAACCAAACACGTTTAAGATGGGGGTTTTACCTTACACGTCCTTATAATAGAGCGAGCCCCTTGAATTGGCGATCATGTTATGATAAAGCTTGAAAAATCACATTGAGCAACATCTTACACGTAAAGCGTGCACGACCAATCATAATAAGGTGATGTGTCTTACATGTGTAAGATGTGTCTGATAGTGATGGACGGTATACCTATTTGATCGTGATATAATGCCGACAGCTCCTGATTAATTAGGCAACTTTGCCATTGGCAATATATGAATCTTAAAAGAACAGCTAAAATATTTAACATGGTGGCATTTTAACCTACTTAGGGTGGTATTGTGTAATTATTCAACCTGCGGTGAAGCGTCACCTCGTTGCCCAATCGTGTCTCGATGGATGACCGCGTAAGAAATAGTCAGCCGCAAGGACTACTCTCTCTCGCGCAACACTAAAGACGAGTTAAGATGAACTCTTACACGCGTAAGACATCCCCTCCATTCAATGCCAGTACCTTCGGAAATACTAAGTGACACGATGGATGAATCTACTTATAAATATTGGTCCCTTCGTTCTGTACACAATGGACGAGATGAAAAGTCATTTTCTCCTCCATAGAACAAGGTCATACCTTAAAGTTAACACTCTGCTTGAAGATCATATATTATATGTCATATGAAGTTAGGGTAAGTTATCCCAAAAATTCGAGCTACTGGACCGCGAATACTAGCATGCACGTGGACCCTTGGAGGTCAGCGCACTTTTTTCAGTCAGGTGTTCCCTGCATGAATACGGTTAAAATTGGTAATTGACAACCTTTTTTGTTTGATATTCCAAAGATTTGGTACTTAATATTTATAGCAACCATATTTGCAACCCAGGTCTCGGACTTCTATCATTGTTAGGGTCTACATAGGCGAAAAACAAACCTCATTTTCAATGGGGCTGGACTGATTGTTTTCTTCTTTTATTAATGAGTGTGAATGCCTGTAGAGACTGATTTCAAAATTAATCATTTGCATTTCTAATTTAAACCTCCTTCCCATGTTGTGATCATTCGTGAGAAATTCTTTTACAAAAAATTAAGTGAGAACACAAACTAGTATTGATCTAAAATATCAATATTCTGCTATCTTCTGACGATTTCTTAGATAGGGCTCACAAAAAAACAAATAGTTGTTTTCCAAGTTCCCATATTATCAGCCAATTAAAATACTTACTCTGCTCCTTATAGTGTCGTGCCTTTGAGAAGTGAAGGTGAAGAAGGGGCTTACTCGAGGAGGGGGATTTACGGGGGGGGGGGTGCTTGTAAGCAGTCACACCAAAGGCCTATTATAGCTGATGAACACACTTCAAATTAGCATTAGCAAAATAGTTCATTCGGATAAAAGAAAGGTTCACACCACTAAATCCTGGTCCATTTGATCCTGTACAAAAGATGCGATATGAAAACCGCATTTTCTCCTCAATGGAACTTCTCAGACCTTAAGGGATAACATTCTGCTTGAAGAGCATCATATCTCCTACCCAATCAATCACTAATTAGGGTAGTTATCCAAAATTTTAGAGCTATGGACGTGGAGGACTAACATGCACCGTGGACCCTCGAGGTCAGAGCACTATTTTCAGGCAGGTGTTCCCTGTAAAAAATACAGTTCAAATTGGATTGTCTGATCAAAGAACATATCATGACAACTTTTTGAGATTACTACAGATTTTTATACTTAATATTGATAGCAAGCCATGACTTTGTACCAGTTGCGCAATTTCTCTCAGTTTTAAGGGTATACTTAGCGAGGGTCACCAAAAAAACCACCTCAATTGCAGTGGGGCTGGGACTTACCTGTTTCTCATGTTTTTTAATGGTGTAAATCCATTAAGACCGTCAAAAAGCTCACAAAGAAAAGGTCTTCCAATCAAACAGTGTCTGTCTCTGATAATTCAAACACGGCAGTACCTTAACAATGGAAAGTGGCAAGACTACAATACACAGGCGAAAGCGCGTGTTCGCGCGATGTTATAAAAATAATAAAAAGCTCTACAAACCTCTCCAACATTCTCCTAAGATGGATGCAACGAAGTTAAAAAAAGTAGTTTAAATATGGGAAAGCCTCAAGGCAACGAAGCCCATACCGAAGTCTTGCAAAAATTATGGCACCTAAAGTTATGTGGATGTATCCAACTATTGCGCTTACTTGTGGGATCGATCGTTCAACAAAAAAACCCTGAAAGATGCAAGTTTTCAAGGTCATGCAATCCGGCATGCATAACAATCAGTCAATGAGGCAATATGCAAGGCGGTAGATTGATGCTATTTGCACATCTCGGTTTTGGAGCGGGAGTCCGGACTCGTGAGTCCAAAGCCGAGTCCGAGTCCAGCAGTTCCGAGTCAGAGTCAGAGTCCGAGTCCACGGGGCCTGAGTCAGAGTCACAAGGTCTGAGCTCAGGTTGAGTCCTGGCCATTGGGACCCAGCAGTGTCTGAGTCCGAGTCCGGCCGGTCTGAGTCTGAGTCGAGTCCAATGAGTCCCAGTCCAAGTCAGAGAATGTGGGCTTGATATAGGCTTGAACTAATTCAGACACCTAAATATTGCTAATTTAAAACATTTTAGTGGGATAGAAAATTACTTGATAAGAGATATACTTTTGCAAAGTAAGATCTAATTTAACCCCATATTTCTTAAGTATTTTACTTATCTTCTGTATACAACCAAATAGAAGCTCCTTGTACATAACCTATGGTTATCGTATTATTAAGGTTATTCATTTTGTTTATTATACATGTTTTGTGAAGTGACAAACTAAAAATAGGATATGATCTGGATATGCAATCACCTCGTGTAAGCAGAACAAGCAACCACAGTGTTTGGGCCCTTACTTTGACAATACGCACTAGAACGAGGTGAACATTCATCCTGGCTTTGCGCAGGACTATCCAACTGTGTTCGTGCCTGTCCACAAAATAATCAGTTTGTAGTTTAACTTTTTTCAATATACATAGTTATCGTCAAAATGCATTATTACATGCTTGCTCTGATCACTAGTCAACATTACCAGAAAATAGCGCATGTACCTGAGGTGATTGACTACGATGTATCAGTCACCGTAAAGCTACTTTCCCCCCAAATACGTAAATCTATTTTAACGATTCATGAGAAAGAGAAATTTCGCAAATTTCATCAAATATATTCTATTTCCAAAAAACATCAAAATTTAAATATAAACATCAGAATCTCTTCAATTTCAAGCTTTTTAAAAAAATTCAAGATCTATATAGATCTTTTGAACGCTAACCTATGTACGGCTTATATAACGTGCGTCCCATAATTACGCGAGCATATTTTTCACATAACAATAATATTATGTACGATCTAGATACTCTATTATATTTTCATACAAAAATTTAATTTTGGTGTGGGGTGTAGTATGCCACGCATGGGCAAATACTTGTTATTGATATTGTTTTAATTAGGTCTGGCAGTTATTCATGCAGGTTCACACTCGCTGAGACGGCGTATAGCCAGACCTGTGTGATGCAACTACGTACATGACTGTGTAAAGGTTTGTGAAGCTGGCTAGACTTACACTGAAGGATTTTAAGCTGTACTTAAATGATAACGCTATTGATTAGGATGATGACAAGCTAATAATTATAATATAATACTGACGCTGATGAGGGATTTAGGGATGATGACAACACTAATATAATTGATAATAATGATGATGATGACAATGCTACAATGAAAAACATAACATTCCTTAATAAGATGTAAATTAGCCAAAATTTATTCTTAAATTTTAACCGTAAAATATGAATCTAAAATCACAAAGCTCATCTGAAGAGACAAGAAAGTGAAAAGAAAATACCTGAATATTAAACATCACAAAGTCACTTTTGAAATAGCTGTGGAAATTAATACAACAATGTTTGTGTCAATAATTAAAAACCCAAGGCATATTTTGTGCTGTAGATGGTTTGTTTGAGTAACATTTCATGCAGGCTAGCTCACACATTTCAATATTTTTTGTATTAAGTTGAATTTTCTTACAGGACTCAGCCACTGGGGTTGATTCCAAGTCCGCATCCAGCCAGGTCCGATTCCGAGTCCACGGGGCCAGAAGTTCGATCCATTGGGCCTGAGTCAGAGTCGAGTCCACTAAGCGAGTCAGAGTAAGTCCGACTTGACGCGGACTCACGATTGAGGTCCGAGTCCGATCCGGACGCGCTCCAACTCTTGCACATCTTTAACTGATGTGAGATAATTATTCGGTAGAATCAATTATATGGTCGAGGCAAAGCCCAGGGCAAATCTAACACGCACCAAGCCTGATTTAAAGAGGTAAATCCAGAACTTGCAGAGAGCAAAGTAGTTCCTGGATTTGACTGTGTGCGTATAATACAGTATGGCGCCGATTCTCAACATCTACTTATAATTTTCTGATTTCAAGCTTGTTAGTCGCAATGCGCTCATGCAGACCGTACCTGGAGACATCAAATAGGGAACGCAGTAGAAAACGCAAACGTCGGAACGTGTCTGCACAATGTAATTGTTCGCAGTCAGTGGCGTATCAGCGTACCCGGCTCGAGGGCAAATTTCACAGTCTTGGGAAATTTTCCTCTCAGGGGTGTCAAAAGACCAATTTTTCTCGGTACTCCAGGTTAAAAAAACTGCTGATTTAGCATGATTTTTTGCAATTTTTTCCCGGCCAAAGTCGTCCAAGGCAACCTGCCCCCTGCCCCCACGCCTGTTAAGCCCACTGTTCGCAGTACTCATACGCAGACGACACGTCACTTACATACATGATGATTCCTTTTGAAGGTCTTAGAAAAGCGGGTGGAATGGTTAACTTATAAAAAGTCCTACGATGAAAGTACTTAAATGTCCATTATTTTATTTTGAACATGTTGAACGAGTCTAAAGGTCAAATATTTGTACAACTAAAAACACTATCTTTAAAACATTACGAAAATATTTGTTACCATGCAAGATATTTAAGAGGCATGAAGTATTCAAATTACACTTTTAATAATTAAACAAATTTTTTCTACAGCGACTGTGTTTAGGATCTGTATCCACATTTATTTTGTTGTTTTATTCAATGTTTTATGTTTATTATTCTCATCTTTTTATAGATTAATCTAACACAATGGCCTAAGCAGTCCTTACCCAATCACAAGAGGGAAGTTGTTCGCAATGGATAATCAGCAAAACCACCAAATGCAACATTACATTATAAGATGGTAGCCAGTGCGAGGAAATAAACACATTGGCAAGATCCTTTGCAAGAATTACAGAAATCAAACTGTTTGAAGTCCATTTCGGGTTGGCCAATGCCGTAATTTTCAACGTAAATGGCATTCACGCCTGAGAAGAGGAAGAGATTTGGCTGTGTGCCCAGGCACCGGTAGTGGGAAGAGTTTTAATTACCAACGTTTGCGGTTCAAGCATATAAGGGAAACTGTGTATTGTGCATCCACCCCTGATCTCATTAATGGACGTACCATGATGACCTTGTCGAGTCATGGCATTTCGCTGTAAAGTTGGATACTAAGTTGCACGAGGGAACGAGGATATTGGTATTTTTCAAGCAATGTTCATGATAGACCAAAGATCGTATATTAACACCTGAACTATTTTTGTCAATATAATACTTGCAAGCCTTTCAAAAAGACAGGTACATCGTGGCAATTGTAATCCCGAGCCATTTGCTTTTTCAATGGGATGGTTTCGCCCCATGTACCACGTTTGAAGACAATCAAGACGAATTTCCAATGACCCCTCTCGCACATTACCTGCGACTTTGTCAACTCAACCTCAGAAATTGAAAACGACATACTGCGAGAGCCTATAGTAAAAAGGGATCTGTGAACAGGAATAATGTGATGTACCAATGTATGCCGTTGGAATAGGTTTGGAGAGAAAGCCGTTGCAGCAGGAGCATCAAAGTAATGATGATGCATCAAATTTCTTTTCGATTGCGAAACATAATTTATCGATTGTAAAATCATAGAGCGCACTCATTTACATGAGCTTTATCGAGGAATGTTCGGAAAATGTCGTGCGTCTTTGAAAAAAAGAGGCATTGCATCAAAATTACGTTTGGTAGCTCTGTCAATTTGCTAACACGCCAAGAAAGACAACAATTCACCGACGTTTTAGTAAGTAAGGAAACGCAGATCGTTGTACACTGCCGCCTATGGGCTTGGCGTGGATGTTAAAACAATTTGTCTTCAGGAATAGGCGCCCCAGAAGCCTTTCGATTTAATACAAAAGGGGTAGGTGCGGCCGTTGAAGGGAAAAGCTAGCGCTTATGTGATTATACAGTGAAAGTTCATGACTTCCACAGACTACACTATTGGAGACGGTGCAGGAAACGAACGAAGCAAATCAAAAGATGGATGATTCGTGTCAGGTTGGAAAGTTTCTTTTCGCACCATTCGCCGGGAAGTGCATACGGAAAGGAGGTATGCCAATTCCTTCACGACGATACGCGAAACCAGAGATCTGATTGTTGGCACAACATGTTATCATCAATAAAAAGTGATACTGACATACAAAAATTATATATAACATTGCAACGCAGTAAAATACCTAAATGGTGGCCGAACACAATGCAACCGAAACAACTCCATACATGGATACGAGGGAGCAACATACGTTGGACTCACGTCTACTAATCTCAGGAAGCGAAACCATCTCAAATGGCTTTTTTGAAAAAGGATGTTGAAAACTGTAACGCGAAGGAAATGCATTATTCGCCAGGCGCTGACACTGAACTACTTGGACATGAAATTCACATTTAATTAATTTGGACAAATAACACGACGGTACGAACTATGTCTGTTGTCAATGAGGGCGTAAATGGCTAAGAAGCAAAACATCTGCTGGTACCAAAACTAATCGCGTCAGCACTACCTGACAGCTGGCAACAAATGGCGCAGAGTAAAACAGAGCGATACGATATCTCCGCCAAAAAAATCAAGGAGGGTAAGTGTTAGTAGTTGTCGGAAGAATTCATAAGTTGTTTGAAAACCAGCAACAAGCAGAAACATCAAGCCAAGCATTAGAAAATGTTTATCAAGTGACACTACTGGCAGCAGTGTGAAATGAAGAACAATATCTATATTTAGGATTCGGGATAGATAATGAGCAGCTATGTATATACCTGACATAAGAAATTTCAAGTGCATTGGTACAACTAATTGTCTCATTTTGTTATAAAGATAGTGCAATGTCAAAATCCCAATGCAACGCAGCTAGAAATGTGTCGTTGAATATCACCGGTGTTCTCACAGATGTGAAAATACAGAAAGCAAGATGTCGTGAGTTAAGGCAGCGCGAAAACCAAATTGCTTGTACACATTTAACAGAACAGGACAAATCTTCGTGTGTATAAACATCCTTCGAGTGGTTTGACAACGCTATCCAACTGGGAGTTTCTTTTTTATATCCCCGATTGACACAAACATGACAATAGCAATGATGGTTGGGAACATATCGAGAACTGCTCTGTCCGAAACATAGTCATCTGAAACCATCTATGCCACAAAAATGCCCAGAGTCCTACAGATTGAAATCAGCGAATGTGCTCAAGAGACGCTTCAAAAGACAGCCAATGAGTTTCAGCTTGGATATGGATTGAAAAAGCAGCCACGGATTCAGGTTTTCGCTGCAAATATTGGCAAGGTAATGCATTGGTGAGACATCGAGATTAATGTGCTGCAATCGCAAATCCTCCTAATAATAAATATTACAAGTAAGGTAAATCAAGACAAAATAGATCAACCACAAGACGTAGGTCTGATATTCGCGACAAGTGATCGATGCATGAGAGACTATCTGTTAGAACCACTCCTAGCGATGACTTGAATCAACTGTATTTATTTACGATATCCAGCTGAGGGCGTTTGTGTGATGCAGATTTGTCCTGATAGTTATGTAACATTCCCACGGTAAATGAATATCCTTAACCTCTTTAATATGGTAGTATTTGATTATACCACAATGCAATATACAGTAATAGGGCAGGTAACTATTCAAGTTGACCAGTAATGCCAGCGCGACAGCATTTAAAACTATTTGTGAAAAAACCACCGCATATACCCATGTTTAACAACGGTCAGAACCTTAGCACCGTATTGTAGATTTCTCAGAGCCGCAAATGAATGGCTAACGAGAGTACCCGAAGAAAAAAAACAAGTGAATATTAAGGATGCAGAGTTCATTGGATAGAAATTAACAAATTGCCAGTCGAATTATTTCGAAATAAACGAAAAGGGTATTTTTATTGCTCAGCTTCATAATTCATCTGCAAAATTTAGAGATCGTCAGTAGATATTCAAGGTCCCTGAGTGAAAAGCGCCTATAGCAAGTGTGTTGGATGAAATTGAGCTGAGTAACTACGATACCTTAATTGACGTTAGTTCATGGAAGAAAGCCAGTTCATGGGCTGACTGGTGGCAACAGACAAACACTGAGAATGATTCATCTTCTGGCGAGAGATGGGAGATGAGCAATGGAGATCTCGCCGTCACTAACCAATGCTGTAGAAGTCATAATCATGAAAGCATTTATTGGCAAGAGCAAAAAGTCTTCACTTCAACTCCAAAGCTAGACCACCAATACCGTATCGATAGGTTGGCAGTGTATAAGTAACTTTGCCGTAGAATGTGGAATTGGCGTAAACGCAGCGCAGTAACGATGTGAGGTTCGTGGAAGTACATAATTATAAATAACGCCAAAAAATTCCCGCATCAAAAATTGACCCAGCCCAAAGTATCGTCGGATACACCAATGTTTACCCCCATTTAACCTCCTTTAACCTTGAACCTTTCTCTTAACCTTTAAGATTTGTTGCAATGAAACAATCCACACACCCCCAGTTTATATTCATACACCAATATTTAACCCCCATTTGAATTCATTTGGATCTTTGAATGACCCTGTTGACCTTGTCACTTGAACATTTTTGCATTAACAATCGACCCCACCTCAACGTTTTATGAAAAAAATTAACCGTTTCGTGGAAAACCCGGGCCCTTTTAACATTACTTTTGACCCTTGATGGACCTGAACGTGACCTTCAAGGTTTTCAGCAATCGACCCCACCCAACAAGGTTTCGTCGCTATACACAAAGGTTTACCCCATTTCAACTAAGTTGGACCTTGAATGATCCCTACTGACTTGTTGCCAGTTTCATACTTTTGGCATCAGCAATCGACCCCACCCGCAAGTTCATGCCAAAATTGCTACCCGTTGTTGTCCTCCTATAACATTAAATGATCCTGATGACCTTGTTGACAACCTTAAAGTTTCAGCATACCAATCGAAAAACCCCCACACCACACCCAGTTTCGTCTGGATACACAAACCTTTATCCCATTTGAACTCTTTGACAGAAATAATCCCTGTTGACATTTGATCCATTAACAATTCAAAATCGGTGCAGAAACTTCCAGACGGTGCGACTTCTGTCGTTATCATTCAAATTTTCGGCATAACAATCGACCCCCACACTCAAGTCTCATCCATACAGCAACTATTTCCCGCATTTTTTCATTACTTTGACCTTGAACCCGCCCCTCTTATGACATTGATCCACTAACCATACCAATCTCGGGCTTCAGACGGTCAAAAGCACCCCAAACACCAAACAGTTTTCAACAAAACGTGCGACACTCAAGTTTCATAGAAAACCAACGTTTACCAAAATGACCCTCCTTGACCTTGAATGACCCCTGATGACCTTTGAGCCACTAAGCAATACAAACTCGTCCTTCAGACGTATTCAAAAGGGCACCCACCTCCAAGTTTGAGAAACGTGGCGACCCCAACCTCCTGAGAAAATAGATGAGGTCGGCAGACACACGCCACAGACCGACAGACCGACCAAAGATTAATCTTAATTGGCATAAGGGGGGTGTCCCAGGGGGTCAAGATTTTTTTTTTTTCGTTTTTGCGAATTTCCAATACTTCAAACTTTTTGGACATGAGTGTCGGTAAGGTGTCTTACTAAACTATATATTCTAAAACCACTTGTTGGTTTGTGGATTTGTTTGTTTTTCCCGGCTAGCGTTCACCGTCCTTTAACATACTGTTATAAATTTTGGTAGGGTGGTAAAGCTCGAGATACGGGTTTGCGGTTCACGTTTGGAGGGGACATTTGGCGTCAAAGGTAATTCATTGGTCCTATGGGTAACTTGGCCGTGCTTAGACGAAGATATGGTTGTGGTGTGTGATAGGTGTGGTGATTAGAGTACCGCTGTACAACTTCTGTAGGCCACTGTTAGAGTGGTCATTTTGGAGGAAAAGGTAATCCAGGGGTCATTAGCGGTATATACTAGGAACCATGGCGAGTGGCCAAATTGAGTAAAACGTTTTAGTGAAACTGCGCACTATGATGAGATTAATATTTATTCGTATTGAAATATGTGTTTACACAATTTGGCACTCGCGACCCTCCTAGTTACCACAAAACTGCACGCTAAAAAGCCACAAATTTGAAAAAAAAAAAAAATGTGCGAGCCATATAAATTAATAAATGTAAAGAGAGTACAAAGTATATATATGCGTCTACCACATTGGCAAACTTAGGCCCAATGCTCTTCAACTCAAAATAATTTGTGAAAAATGTAGTGATATTTCACTGAAGGACTATATAATAATATATATAAATCATTAATCCGTATTAACGTATGTTCGACGGCTCGCAGGAAGAGGCACGATGTGAATAAGATCGTAGGGGAAAAGAATTCACTCAGGCGTGAAGAACCAGGACCCACCCTGAAACTAAAAGTAAGTGAAGTTTTGGATAACTAAAATTAAAAACAACAGTAATAGCCCAGAGCAAAATATCATAATCGCTTTTAAAAACAAATTAAAATTTATTGCCAACAAAATAAAATCCGCGACCGCCAACTAGCTGCCGATAAGAACGAAACCCGCCATCAACCAAAGCTTACAAGGGCAATCTACATGGAGCGCAGATCAAGATCCGATGGCATCATCAAGATCTAGAAACATCAGATCATGGCGAGACCGTTAAGGTTTGACGTGTTAGTGATCTATCGCATAAAATTTTCCAGAATTACATATATGGTATTTACAACGGTGCTGATAGATCTGCAATTCTAAAAAATGGGGTCACCGACTTTGTTTTTTGAGTATAGCCAAACAAAAAAGGTATGTTGTCACTCTTTTAAAACACGCAAGTCTATGGGAAAAAGTAAAAAATGACGTTTGGATCGCCTACCAAATAAAAACTTCTCGATAAAATTGATTTAATTTTCTAAATATGTTGAGTTCCCGAGGTCGTTCTTCAAAATTTTGAAAGAAAAAAATGAGGGTCACCGACTTACTTTTATCCATTACAAGCCGAAAACAACTGAAATTGACACTTTTTAAAATTGGGCGCTTGTGGCGGCGATGAAACATACGCGTCCACATTCGGAATGCAGCAAAGCAGGAACGTAGGCGTAGAGATGCGCGATTTTAATAAACGCAAACCAACGCACAGTTATCCGCGGTAATCTGCGCATGATACCTTGGCACCTCAAAACTAAAATTCTTCAATTTGTCCATGACTGGGATCTAAACAGACTGCTGAAGGTGTAAGCAGCTTGCGCGTAAGAAATCACACGTCAAACCCCTAAGAACTCTACCACGGCACATGAGTGCGAAAAGTACAGCGCCCTTTCGAAGCGTATAGTGTAGGCCGTACAAATGTACAAATGTAATCGAGAACTACTTCACATTACGCGTACCTAAAAGTTCGCGCTCTTAAAGTGACAGCAACACCATGGATCTATAATAAGCAACACCAGGGGCCGGTGTGGGGGGGGGGGATGGGCCCGCGCGCGTGGAATGTTTTTTGAAGCTAATCATAGATATTAATAACAGAGATGGCCGTACGCCCGCGTTGAAGATAGGAGGCACAGACTAACGTGTTTGAAAAATGATAAATATTCATTACGGTATCCATTCGAAACTCGCACGCGTTACTCGCATGCGCCGTAACATGTTAGCCTGGAAAGGTACATCGTTCTATGCAATGCGTGAATATATGAATATATTGGTACACCACGCTATGTAAATCAGGGAATATATGAATAAATTGGTACACCACGCTATGGAAATAAGTACGCGCTGCGGGTAAAGATGGTTACGGCTTTTGCGCTGGCGTTGCTATTAGTGTTATAAATAGAAATCTTGTGAGCCTAATAGAATATTTGCGCGATCCCGAAATGCATCTCATTCGGTGCCATTTCCATCCGGGAAGTTGTAACAGCCTCAAGTCGGCTAAAAACAAACGGTTAGGAGCCACAAAACTACCGGGTCAAATCAGGCATGAGCGTGTAATGTAGTATTCCAATACGTCATTTGAATGTACGCGCAGCCGAGCAGTGAACATCCGCGTGGTGTATTTCAATGCAAAGTTCACGCTGTCAAAGTTCAAGGAATTTTGCGTAGGACTATGTGAGATGTGAGCAAGTTGGACAACGAAACGATATAAAGGCTAGGGTAACAACCCGCAGCATAGTTTTTTCAAAATTTCCGAAATGGAAATAAACTTTAAAGAAGGTGTCAGATAAGGCACACACACACACACACACACACAAACGAACAATACTAAGCAAGCAAGAAAACAAACCAAAGCAAACCCCAAAAGGCAAATCTAAAAAAAGCACCCCCAAAAAGCAAAACAAATCAAAACATGTCAAAAAACAACAATGAAACAAAACAAAAAGGTATAGTCTACCAATTTCCCAAAACTTTCAATGAGCGAAATGCGTTTATTATTGATTTTAAAAATTATTTAAAGGATTCCTCAAGAGAGCCTCAAATCATGCCCAAATGTTAAGACTAAGTTAATAAGGACCCCAGTTAAGACAGTCGCAAACATTAAAAAACAAACAATCATCTTAACCTACGATCTCTGATGAGGCATTTAAACAAGGAGGCATCATGTAAACGATATAAAGAAAAGAAAATTTCTCAATTCTGAATAAAAAAAAATGATGCGGTTAAAAGTAACGCTTCAAATATAAAATGGGTGCGCGGCCACCGATGAACAAACTTATTATTGTTTCCCTTTTTAGTCCTAAAGCGAGGAGATTAGACCAGATTAGGCCTCGTTCCAACGGGACACTCCAAGTGACAATTATTTTTATTTTAACCTTGTTTTCTTTCCAGACACATATAACCTAATCAGAATTGTGGTCGGAAATGTGCATCATCAGACAAACTTATCTCCACATCAATTCGGCTTTTAACATCAGATGATTTCGATTTCAAAAACATGTGTGGTTTTTAATTACCCCGACTCAGCCACACGACCTACAAATAGAACCGTGGTGACGAACACAATGCGTACACGCAGCACTGCTACGCTGTAGCTCGGCGCATAGTTTGACAATTGCGCACCGCGTTGCTAGGTGCAATGACTTCACGCAGTCCACGCGAGTGTGTTTGAATCGGTCAAACAACTGCCTGTTCGTTATCTCTGTGCCCTTAAAATATGCATGTAATTCCTCAATTTATACTGAACGAAAGAGGTTCTCTAGCGCTTTTAACTATTTCTTAATGAGATTCCATTCAATAGCATAACAAAATTTAAGAGAAATGGGTCATAGAACATTGACAAAATTTATCGTTAAAAAGTTGGTAACAAATACTTTTCACTTTTGGAAAATGAGTAACATAAAATAATGCTTCCAAAATTATCGATAAAAATCCATTTTGGTCTCTATTTGTGATTTGTCCAGTTATTTTTCTACATATTGTTAACAAAAATTGATTTGAAATAGGTTTGGGGACGAAAATGAGATTAATCCGTGCATGTGAATTACAGCAAATACCGTTATTATTTTTCGTCAGTTCGGGGACTTTACAAACATCGGGCAACGCGTGCCGGTTTTGATCCGGTAGTGGTGTGGTTAGGAGGAAGCGTAAAATACCAGAAACTTACTTTATCTGTGATGTTGCACTTTAGTTGTGTAATCATCCGTCAAGTGACAAGTAGGGCACAGTACGAACGAAAATATCACTTTTTTTAAAAAAAAAAAAAAAAAAAAAATTGAATCTGAATCTGATTGTTTTTATTCACATGATATTCTTCACATTTTGTAAGATACTTATCGCGTGAAAAGTACTTTGTATTGTAATGTTAGGCACTGTTCGGCGACGCGAAAACGAACAACAAATTTTTTGTAAACATGACCTCTGGTAAAAGTTCCGGATGAAATGGGCACCGAATGAGATGCATTCGGCGTGATCGCCCAAATAGTCTATGAAACCCACAAAAATGCTGAGCAGCGTGCGTATTTTCATGAGCCTCTAAAAAACGTACGGCGCTCGCAAATTGTAATTGCGCGGTCCTGAGCAAATACATACTTTTTAACACATTGTTTTGGTTCTTTATGTTTGTCTGTCTGTGATTTCATTCTTTACAAAACAAACAAAACAAGCTGAAAGTTAATATTTATCGCATTTTTCTTCACCGTTAATTGGTTCTTACTGCTTACTTGAGGATTTACACGTGTTTTAAAGAACTGCATTTCAAAAACAGGCCTGTATCAGACAGAAATAAGATCTCACAAGAAATACACTGAAATAAGAAAAAATGAATCGTTTTAAATCGAGTCGAATGGGACTTGAAAATAAAACATTGTGAAAATAGTTACCTTGAAAAGGAAGGTAAAAATCAAAAACAATGTGAAAACAAAAAGCAATAAACAAAATGTAAGGAGAAAGAAAAACAATCGTATTGCTAACAGAATTATCCCCTTTTCCGTTTCCCTACTGAACAGAACTAACAGAACTTAAAAAAAAAACGTATTTATTATTCTCTTTTCTTTACTGAATTTTTTGCCCACCTTTTAATTAGGTAATAAAAAAACGAAACAAAGAGATAGAGAAAGAGAGTAAAGAAAATTAAGAGGAATGAAAAAACGAAATGGGTAAAAAAAGAAGCAAAGAAGAGACTGAATGATAAAATAATAATTTCTACAAAAACGTAAGAAAAAAAATCAGAGGAAAGCTAGAACATCCCAGGCATCTGATTCAACACTTATGTGATTTTTGCATGTGTTCAAATTCTTCGTAAATGGTCCCAATTACAAGTTTGGTTTTTTTTTCCTAAATTGTATGTCTGAGATGTAATTTCAGAACATAACGTTCTCAAGTTATAAATACAAACTCTGTGAGCATGATAGAATATCAGGAACAAAAACTTTATAAAAGTCCAAAAATAAAACTATGCATGAGAAGAATAAAATATCACTTTGGGTTTATTTGATGTGTTTGATTATTTTAGGGGTGGTCGTTTGTTTTTAGGTCTGATGGTCTACTCAGTGTGTCTGCAAGTTTTCCGCTGTTTGTAGATAGTTTGATTTTGATAAATAAAACACATAAACGACGACGGAAACAGAAATGAAAAAAAGAAAAAAAAGAAAGATGAAAGAAATAAAAAGAAAGACAGAAAACTAAAAAGAAACTAAAAAGGAAGAAAACTAAAACGAAAAATGAAAAAGATTGAAGACAAACTAAAAAGAAACTGGAAAAGAAAGACAATCAAAAGAAATGAAAAACTAAAAAAAGACAAATTAGAACAAAAAAGAACAAAGAAAACAAATAAAAGGAAAAAATGAACTGAAAGAAAATGAACAGAAAGAAAAATAAGAAGAAAAAAATAAGACAACTAAAGAGAAAAAGAAACTCAAAAAGCAAATAACACTACAAAAATAAAAGAAAATGAAACACTTACAAAGAAAGAAAACGAAAAGAAGGAGGAAACAAACAAAAGAATGCATGAGGAAAGCTGAAAGGAAAGGAACAAAACAAAGAATTGCAATCTTGTTTATTTTTATGTTTATTATGTCGATGTTCGAGGTCAACGAAAACATAAAAGCAAATGTTGCAAAAATAAGAACACATGGCAGAGAATAATCGAAATCACGCAACATAAACTGTCGGCGTACTATTTACGCTTGACATTGGTCGTCGAATCGCCCGCTGCTACGCAGTACCAAATTTACCCAAATCGCTCGAGGATGTCGGGAAATATAATGCCTCCGCGCAGGTGCGTACACAACTACGCACGGCTTCATTCGAATCGGCTAGTCGCCACTCTGGTTAGTAATTCTTAAAACAGCTGTGAAATGTAAGCAATTTCAGTGGCTTATGCCCGGGTTCGATTCGTTAAATGAAACCAGGTAGTACGCGCTGCGTATTAAGGTTATTTTAGGTTGAAGCGCCCGCGTCATACAGCATTTTGCTATTTATGCGCGCTGCGTCCTGGAAAACGTTGAGTCTCGTGCGTATGGATCGGTGCGTTCAGCGGGTTGTTCGATGTTTTCAATGGTGATGGACCAGTCCTTTTGTTGTATTAAGCCGTAAAGCATCAAGAAATTGGGTTAAAGATGAATGATAATGCTGTTTAAGAATGAGAATAAAGGCATCCGGCCTCGTTCTTACACTTAAAATAATGGTATCGCCTTGGTTCAATTCGTCGTTTAAAGAGAGTAACGGTTCCCAAAATCTATACCTTTTTCTCGAAATAGAATCCATCACAACAATTACCAAACAAAAAATACTTTTAAAGCTCAACTGAAAAAACATTTCAAGCAACAAGTACAATTCTTGTAAATTTCTCCCCAAGTAATTATTTCTCTCCTCACCTTCTCTTTCATCCCATTCTATCTCTATTCCTTACCTTTTCTTCACCTCTACCTCTTCATCTCTGCTTCGTCATTATGTAATTGGTTACCATACCTCAGCAACAGGACATGTTGAAAAGTCTGTCCTTCTTGTCCAAATGCCAGGATACTGTATTCCATAAAGTGCTTAGAGATATTGTTTGTTTTTGTTTTGTTTGTCTATGTTCTTTGTTATGTAGATTTACCTATGTATTTATATAACACCCATTACTTGTATCACTTTTGTAATATTAAGTATATTTGACTTGTATGTATACAGGGCCAGCAATAAACCAGATTAGCCCTATTGGGTTGGCACATTACTGGCTAGCTATCCATTCCCTCACCAGTTCATCTTATTACAGTATAATTGATTCTTTATTGTATTTACTAGCGGGAGGCCCGCCGCTTCGCGCGGGCTCCCGCTATTTGAGTGAACGGGGGCGATCACTGAAAGAGAAAAGATCACTGAAAACTGAAGCGATCACTGAAATAGAAAAGATCACTGAAACAGAAGCGATCACTGAAAAGAAGCGATCACTGAAAAACAGAAATGATCACCAAAACTGAAGCGATACTGATAGAAGTCAGAAGTACACATATGCGACACCGTCATAATCAAAACCAGTGGAATACACAACTCATCGAGTCACGTCACTCCCGTATGATTTACCCGTCATCTGAAGGTTAGACTCCCCCGGTCCACAAAACACTTGAGTTAACCAATGTCACGTATATAGCCTGTATTCTGTTTAGTTACAAATTTTAGTTAGTTTCTCGTATTTTTATAATAATAAAAATGCCAATATTTATCCCGTATAAGTTCTTCATTTAACTTTTTTCATTCATATCTTCATTTTTCCTCTCATTAACTCCTTCCCAAATTCCCGTTATAAACTTGTCTGCATACTGAAGCTTTATGCATTCCCCTGTAGAACATCCCGTGAGGTATTTTGTTCCACAACTCAAGTGCCCTTATAGTTTCCAGCATATCCCGCAGCTTAGCCCTATGTAGGCCCACTTCCTATTTTCTAACTAAAAACCGCAAAAAATAAAAAAAATAAAAAAAATATATTTCAATGTTTTCTCAAAAAACTAAGCTCAAAACTACTTCCCCGCGGTGTTCTAACCCGTACTTCCCATCACAATCAAAGCGAAATAATAACATTAACTGTTATTTGATCATTTATTTTTTTCTTTTACCAACCATCACCGTTAGTAAATATAGCTCGTGGTTTTTGCACTACCGTACACAATGTTAGGAGCCTGTTTACGTGCGTATGTAGCGTATCACGCGTAACCGTTGCGTACCGCAGATAGCGTTGCCACGCCGTAACCACCTGTCACAACGCACCACGCATAAGCGCCGCTTAGTAACGGCGTATGTTTGCAACAAATGGTAATTTCTCAAGCAACCGAGCACATTTCGTTGATTTTTCAGCATGTCTGAAGGATTTCGTCAAAAGATTTGCGCTAACCCGTCCCGTATCCTCACGCACCTTTCATGTGAATTTGGCGATAATATGGATCGAAACTGACGAAGCCTTTTAGCGAACATACAGTACCTACATACATACATACAACAGTGGCAAATTATAGTAAGATGATATAAATTATTGTATTATACAATTCTGTCACGTTCGATATGTTAGCTGAATAAACACTGAAACTGAAAATCTGAAAATATAGCTAGTGAGCAACACTACCCAGGCGTGGTCAAATGACAGCTCAATGGAGTGTACACAAACATGTCGCGTTTGCCGATTCCTGGATCAAGTTTGGCCGTTCACGCAAACAGGATCGAGATCCAGATTGATCTGCACTGCACTGCCGTGTAGATTTCCCCAATAACAGCGCAGCAGCGTCCACGGGAAAACGGCCGAGGGCCGCTTGCGGTCATTGTTCACACAGATTAGATACAACGTAGATGGCGTACGGACAGTGTATCATGAAGCAAGTTATCTTAGACACAACGCACCACAGGCGTTATATGCTTGACCCGACGCAATAACAAAAAATGTGCGAACATGCTCCACTATGTGCGAGAGCCGGTTTAAGCTTGTATGCGTATGCGCAGTGTGCGTTGTATGCACGTGCGTCGACGCGTCCATCAAACTGAATAATGTCAACGAGCGCTCCAATCGCTCCATGCATCATACACCTGCTTGCAGTGCATTGTTGTGCTGTATTTTTTATTCCTTGTACTTGGGGTCTGGTGGTAAAGAGAAACATACATGCAAGCACCCCAGTCACCCCCTCCCCCAAACAGTGATTTAGACATAAAATACAGCGAAGAAAACAACAACAACACACACAATCCACAAAACACATCCCACGAAACAGACAAGACGACAACCTCAACAGGAACAACAACAACAAAATATTTTATTTTTTGCCTTTTTTGATAAAAAAGGAAAAAACTACAAAAAAGGAGACATTAATTTGAGTTCAAACTTTAACCAAAATTTTGAAAAAACAAAATTGGAAAATTGAGAGGGACATTGCTGATGAAATTGAAACTATGGACAGAGAAATAAGAAATTATGCAAAACTGTCGGCAGTTTGCGTTATCCCTAATACCAAAAATGAAATTCAAACATTTCACCAGTTTTGTTATAGATAAATTACAAAGAGTATTCCATAATGGAGGACACTTTTCTGATTACATAAAAAGTGCAGAATGGGTTTCAGGAAGTTCTCACAAAAGAACAAATTAGCGGATTTATTATTTTGGAAGGAAAATAATTAGTGCAAATGTCACGGAAGATTTTAAAATAGAAGGGTCTTAATTGGGTATCTATAGCACTGTTTAAATTTAAAGTTACTTAGTGAATATAAACTCCAATTAATATCATCATCAATTGAAAACATTCTCCATTATAGTGCAATTGGAATCAAGATGAGAATTGATCTCGTAAAATAGGAATAGGGTTGTGAGGGCCAGTTTTACTTAGGCTAGGGCCTACTCGCGTACTGTGAGTACGCCCCTCCCAGTAATTTTGTGATGTGAAATTTGCACAGTCACTATCTATCCCGAAATTTCTAGGATTGCAGACCATACATGTTTCTCATTTTTCCTCAGGCCTAATTGATATTTTACCATTGATGCCTTTTTTCAGAGCTTGAAAATGCCTTTGATGTACTTAAATTTTTTTTCAGAACTTTATGTCATTATAATCTGTTCACGTATTCGTCAGAATTAGAAATTCAAGATAATGGCGGAATTGTTTTAACATGGAGTCCTATAGAACTGTTATCGCAAATTTTCATCAGGAATTTTCAATGCTATTGATTTCAGCAGTAGGTCGAAAATCTAATAAAGGATTAGGAAAAGAATAACTCTCACAATGAAATCCTACAGCCTGTATAGGGCCTACTAATTTTGTTGTCGTTTGTTGTTGTGATTAGGCCCTATTATTAGACGCTATTATATTTTTCTCTTCCCCAACTTTTTAATATACTCCCGTGTCCCAGCTTTCCGTTATTATAACCTTTTCCATCATCATGTATACAGCATCCCGTGTCTAAAAATTGTTTTCATTAGGCCTACGCAAGTTATTGCATTCCGCATTCTATTTTTCTCACAACTCCTCCTCAAATTCCAGTACACCGGTCTATAGTGTCAGGATCAGTTGCCACCGGTAACTTTACGTATTCTTAAGGCTTTAGGCTAATGGTTTTGGTCTATTTTTTCGTACAATAGTATCTCAAATACACCCAAGGCCCCTCTCCCAACCTACCGTTTCTAATCTCTCTCTCTCTCTCTCTCCTCTCTTTCTCATTCACCCATAAGTTCTCCCAAATTTCCGTAAATTTTACATCCACAATTCATTCTCAACTGTTCTAGTTTCCCTCTTTTCTAATAACCCTAAATGATCTTTAACCTCTTATCTGTTTTTGAACATGTTTTTTTTATTAATACAAACTCCTCTCAAACTCAATTAGTATTACTATTTTCTTTAACAGGCCTATAGATGATGTGACCTATACATCACTTGGTGACTCAGGACGCCCTCTGTTGTTTCGGGAATGGCAAAAATTATATTTACAGAGGTTCAGGACAGACCACATTAAAATCGCGGTTATCAATTAATTGCAGACCTTCCCTGATCTAAATTGGTAATAAAATGCAGCTCGGTTAGCATTAGCTTATTATGCTTGATAAGGAATTGGTATTATTTAATTCGACACAAAAGGTTACAGCAAAAAAACAGAATGTCCATGCAAAGTATAGGTGCTTTTGCCGGCTTTTGCCTGCCAGTTTCTCGCTTGCACCAACAGGGGGCGCGCATAAACATAAAAAACAAAAAATGTCACAATCAATCTATAGGCCTTCTTCTTCTTGGCACATTTTGGCGTATACAAAAGTCATTGGTAATGGCTGTTTTTGCACCCGGGGCAACTTTCCGTATCACTTGATTTCCTAGAATGTTTTATTTTTTTCCTACACCCAAGCACACACCCAATTTCTGGATTTGACATTGACCTTAATGCCAGCCAACCCACGTCAGCAAACAAACAGGCCTATTCGGCCAAAAATGCGAATATAAAACCCCCCAAACAAAACGAATTGCACGCAAATTTTATCGTCACAACAAAAAGTTCCGTAGGGCGTTGACACGACCTAGAGCATAGGCGTATTTCCTGATCGCGGACGCAGCGCGCCTTAAACTATCCGGCGCAAACGCAAAACTGTTGATTTTCAGAGCGCCGACGGTTTGACGAAATTACGTAGGGGTGGAAAGGTGGAAGCCAAACTGCCATGGTGATTTTGGCCATAGGGCGCTGACGGTGAGGGTGAAAGCACGTAAGGAGTTGAAGCCGAGCGCCATTGGTGGATTTTTGGCGGCCCTGGCGGCAGCGACCTGTGCGTCGAACAAATTGTTTAGGATTCAAACATTACGCAACAGTGAGTTCTGTGCCCGGCGGTTAGTTAGGCGCGCTGAGTTATAGCGATCAGGGAAATGCGCAATAGGGTCTTGTCAACGCGCTAGTGACTTTTTTTCAGTGTGACGATCAAACCTTTGGGTCAATCGTGGTTTGGGGGGTTTTATTCCGGCCATGTTGGCCGAATAGGCCGGTTTGTTTGGACTTAATGTCAGCAATGTCTAAAATCCAGAAATTGGTTGTGTGCTTGGGTGTAGAAAAAACAAAACATTATCGGACAAGCATAGGCTTAAGAATCATGATACGGAAATTTGCCGAGGGTGGCAAACAAGCATTATCCAATAACTGTGGATACGCTAAGAAGAAGGAAGGCCTATATGGGTAGAAAATAGGGGGGAAAGGAATACGGACATATACTGGAGTTGAGGAAGAATTATGTTTAAAAAAATACGGGTGTGAGAAAGAGAGGGAGCTTCGGAGAGAGAGGAGGAGAGAGATTTAGAAGGACGATGTGTGGGAGCAGGGCCTTGGGTGTCTGTTGCGAGATTGTCGATGTATCGAAAAAATATAACCAAAAATATTAGGCCTAAGGCCGTAAGAACTTCTCATCTATTCCATTGACGCCTATAATGGAATGAATGTTTCAACTTGATGGAGAGTGGATTTGGAGTTATAGTGTTCACCAATAAGTAACTTTAAATGTGATATAGAACACCCAATTAAGATCCTTCTATTTTAAAATCTTCCACAGGGCAATTTGAACTAAATTTACTTCACAAAATTGCAGAATGGAATCCCCTATTTGTTTTTGTTGGGATGAACGTTCCTGAAACCTTCTGCCACACTTTTTATGTGAATGCAGAAGAGTGCCTTTCAATATGGAATTATATTTTACATTTTATCAATAAAACAAAAACGGTGAAAATGTTGGAATTTTCTAAATTCGATTTTCATGTGTGTATTAGCCATAAAAGCTAAACATGGGAAATTTGCATTTAATGGTCTGTTTCTCTGTTTAAAATATTACCCAGAGGTGTAAATTTCAGTATGTCCCCTCCAGTTTCCAAGTTGTGTTTTTAAATGTTCCGTTAAAGTTTTAACAATTAATCTTGAAGGCCCAAATTAATGTCTCGTTTGTTAGTTTTCCTTCTGAGAGTGCCATGGTTTGAACAATTTTTGTTGTTGGTTCCTGTTGATGTTGTCTGTCTTGTTCTGTTTTGTGGGATGTGTTTTGTGATTGTGGTGTGTTGTTGTTTTTCTTCATTCCTTCGCGTATTTATATTGTAGGCGGGACCCAGGGGCTGCGCTCTCCACACCTAAATATTTCCACAGGCTATCCGAAAATTCCCTACTCTTAGCATCTAAATAAACACCACTAAGCACCCAGAGGTCTCCGGTCCAGGGGGTGGTGGACGGTATCAACCACATGACCGAGCTTATTATAGTCTTGATTTTTTATTCTGTCCGTAAACGGCATTTGTTCGATGGAAGAAATGCATTTGGAGGGGATGTGTTGGAGTAAAAAAAAATAAAACAGCTGAAATCCTCACTTTGTCAACAGAATATGAACTTAACCCCTTTTGCATGAACTTTTTTTTGGTTATCGAATATGTAAAGGCTTCATACCAGATCAATTGAATAGATTTTCGTCACGTGAGAGACACGCTATCGACTCCTTTGTTTGGCGTTTCCCCCCCATCAACGAACTGGAGAAGTTTCCATTAACATCAAGGCTGGGTGAAGAGAGATTAGGCCACTTAAATATTGTAGTTTGTTATGAAGTGACTACACTCCTAACTAATTAAATTGATTGAACAAGCTTGTCAATATTATTTCTGGAACAAGATGAATACATGTAAACGTGTCAGATTTTCTAGTATCCTTAGTGACGTCAAAAACTTTGGTGAGTTATTAAATACTTACTCGTATCATTTTCTTATGTTTTAATGCTTCAGAGTTTGTTGAAGTTTGATGTTTGGAAGTGTAAATTCAGTGGATTTGCTTTGGTAAATATTTTCTTCGTGAGAAAAGGGACCCGTTTTTAATTATGGCCTTAATCTTAATCCGGTACGTGATGGAATTCTATTATACTGATTGGGTAAAGTGTACACTCTCAGAACGAATGGAATCAGTCGACAGAAACTCCCCAAAAACTTTTAAGAACTGACAGGATAAAAAATCCTACTATAATTGATTTTTGCGAAGATCACCTCCACCCCCTGGGGTGTTAACACAATATACCGGTGTTAACACCATCAAATGGTAAATTAGAGATTCTTCAAACATAATTTAGTTTTACGCCGGCCACAATTCAAACCAATGAAATTCATAATTTGTGGTACGTGGTCATGAATATTCAATCGAACACCTTTTACCTTACATTTACAATTCTAATTAAAAAAAAAAAAAAAAAAAAAAAAAAAAAAACTTTTCTTTTGTTTCAAGCATATATAATCAGTGCAAAGAGGTTTAAATTTTCTCTCTCATAATCAATAACAATAACACCAACACCCAAAAAAATGCTTTACATACAATTTCAGTTATTTTTTGTACATTAACTGATGCAAAATTTTACAAGTTTCAAGAGAAATTAACTCAAATTTGGTAAATATTTATTTATTATATTCTAATGTGGCAATGCAGGAGTTTCAGAATTAATTAAATAAAATATTCACTTGAAAGAAAACTATTTCCTTTATTAATTTCTTGAACACTTAAAATAAATTCCTTTAATCTTTCAACTAAAGAACCTGTTATTATTAAATGTAACTTTATACTACTTAATTTTTTTCTATTTCGTCATATCATCAACCAATAATTAATCGATATGCATCATTGATCATTTATGACCCATTTATCTGGCCAGTTTTGTCCTGCTTCATGGTAGCTAGCGAACATAATCATCTCAGACCCAATACAGTGTAGGCCTAGATTTCCTATGGCGACCCCCCCATTCATGCACCTATTTTTAGCCAAATTTGATTTAGGAGACACCGGTCACTAGAGCTTGTCCTCTAGCTCCTGAGATCAACCACTGTCCTTGGACTTTTGGATTCAGGTATTTTGGATTATTGAGCAGTTTGCTCTCCGCCGGCTATGATTGGCCTGGCTTGTGGACCTTGGTCTGTCCACCACCTCGGGGCCCACGCCCGACTGAGGCTCTGTTTCTAAAAACAACCCAAGAAGTAAGATCAAAAACAGATCGAATACACCCTGCTTACACTTTTTGGGATTTTGGCTAAAAGTGCTGACGATTACAAATCCACAGCTCTCATTGGCTGAGCATCTAAATTGGAATAGTATGCTAATTAGTAATCAGCTGATCGCTCAAAAGAAAACAAGTGGTTTTTCCCTATATGTGAAAATACAACTACAGTATTTTAGAGATTTATACAATCTTTAGTTTATTCTAAACCCTTACAAATAAACAAATATTCATTTATTCACATCTAATCAACTGCTCACAACATTCCAGCTTTTAACTTTCCAAAAATCCAACATTTACGAAAATTACGACATTTTTAGAGAATCCCACAATTTCTAGAAACGCTACCACATCTTACAAACCTTAAAAATGGTGGCTTTCGTGATAAGGGACGCACCGGTAGATATCCAGGGGGGGGGGGTGTGTTAAGGACGTTTGAGAAAATAATGCCACCCTAGAGTGTGAAAGAAAAAAGACTTCACCCTAGAGTGTGAAAGAAAAAATCTACCCTTAGACTGGGAAAGAAAAAATTCCCATCTAAGGAACAAGAAAAAAATTCACATTTTATATCATTGTAAAAAAAAAATCACCTGGCCACAGAGGGACCACAAATCACCCTTTATCATTGGTCATATCGGTATATCTAAGTGATCCTGTGGAATCTGCCTTTTTTGCCCAAAATTTCCTGCTAATTTTTAGATTTTAAACCAAAGTTTTGCAAAATCTAGCTCAGTCACGACCCATGTTTTTTATCAAATTTTTGCGCCATATTGTACAATCACCACGCGTGGAACTGAGCTGCGTGGCACTACCTATCTCCACCCTTCTGAGGATTCGTACCCCGCCGTATATATGAGCATTGATAACATACCTGCCTATCATCAATAGAATAATTAGCATTGATTACATACCTGCCTATCAGCAATAGATTTGGG